>CAHIKZ030005323.1:467500-487500 GCA_903632075.3 Acanthosepion pharaonis
TTATACACGGTGCTGGCGTGTGTTATCTTTGATTGTCCCAGCTGGGGGTCGGGGCGGACACATTGTTATTCCCCATTGTAGCCTCTACCACATTTTTTCAGCACTGTTTTATGCCCATCCGCCATTTTTTTAATTAATTTGTAACTGTCATTACAGTGTCAGTCATGAACTAATAATATATTTTTGTATCTGCATGCCTGGTGTTGTATGCAAGAATCACCAATGAGGTTAGTGCCTCAAAAGGACGAGTTTCAGCCGTGTTTTTTTGGTTTGTACTTTTTACTTTTTTTAAAAAATTTATATTGTCAATTATCAACTCTAATAATTTACATGACCGGTACTTACTACCCCTAACCTCTCTACTACGTGGGTTCTCCCATGTGTACTGGGGAGCTGGGAAGAATAAATGCTAATTTCATTAGTGCTTATTTTTTAAATTGTAATTATTCTTTCTAAACAGTTCTTTTAAATCATTTTATAGGATAATATATCTCAGTAAAATAATTTTTTATTCTAAGATCATCCACTAAGGAGGATATCTGATTTTTTTTTTTTTACTAATAGTAATGCTCACCAGAAGTCCATGGGTAATAATTAAAATAAATTTTCTAGTCCCTATTTTTTACATTTCTAGAAAGATAAAATCAAGAATATGATCACTTAAAAAATAAAAATGTTTAAAGATTTCAACACCTGAAAAATTTACCCAGAAACTGAAATACTGTTTTTAAAACAAATTTTTAAGACAATCCCATTTGTGTTGTGTTGGAATCTTTTTTTTTTTTTTCAGAAGAGTTGTGTCAGCAATTAATCTTTCTGCAAATGTAAATATTTGCAACTTTTTCAATTTGCATCTTTTCAAGTAAAATTTAGTCATGAAAATATTGGTGGTTATTACAAAGAGAATAACATTTTCTCGGATTTTTTTAAAAATAAAAAACCTATTCATTATAAAAGTAAATAATTAGGGAATATGTACTGAAACTTTCATTTAAAATGGATAATTCCCTGATTTTTGGTAATTTAAAAAATCGTTGTCCCCACCCTTGAGGATTTGTGGCCCCCAGGTTGAGAAACTTTGAAATCGACATGTAGTAGAGCAAACCCCACAATCAAAGGTTGCGGAGGTTATCAAAATCTCTGGGCTGCCAAGAGCCTAGTATCGACCCTGATCATACGTTGGGATAATAGAACATTTGTCCCAAGAATGTGGTATACTTAATAATGAACAAAAGGATCTGCATTCCTTAAAAGGGTAAGTAGATGTCCTCTGTGGCCCCGCATGCCAGAACAGGCAGCGGTTCTTCTACAAAACTGTTTCAGGGAGCAAATTTTCTTTGTTAAGTTTTCTTGAGTGCACACTGTTTAACAAAGCACAGCATCTATTCAAACATTTGCATCTGCTAAAAATAACATTTTAAATAATAAAAATGTAAGATTAAAAATAAATCCATTAATTCTTTTAGAAATTGCTTTGTTTACTTTTTGACTACGAAATTGAGGACATATGTGCTTTCAAGAAAATGAACATGGAGAGGTGCATTCCTTAAAAGGCTAAATAGAACCATTCTGAGTTGTGATGATCCCTGTGCTTGAGTGTCTAAAGCATGTGGTGGTTTTTTCCTATAAAGAGGGATGCAGGTTCAAACTCAGTTGGAGAGCACATTTTTTTTTAATAAGTTTTTTTGAGTAGGTATAATAGACGCTGTTTAAAAAAATGAATGTCTATGTAAACATGGAGGTCCACTAAAAATAATGTTTGAAGTAATATATATATGGCCATATTTATTGCCTACACAATCATGTCTTTCAGATTTACTTTCATTCTCACTGGACAATAGAAATGTACAGACTTTCATATGACCACAAATTGAGGTCACTTTTTTATATATATATATATATATATATATATATATATATATATATATATATATATATATATATATATATATAGAATTGCCCCACCACTGGATATCCATAACATACTTTCTTTGTTTATCAAATACTGATCACCTACAAAAGCATGCTTTTCAGATTTACTTTCAGTCTCTTTGGACAATAGAAATGTAGAGAATCTATAATGTTCACAAAATGGGGGATCATTTTATAATTTGATTGTTATGTATAATTGATTCCAAACTTTATATCCAAATAACACTTTCTTGTTGATCAAATGTTGATTACCTACAAAAGCATGATTTTCAGATTCATATTCAATCGCTCTGAGCTATAGAAATGGCAGGGAGGGAGAGAGAGAGAGAGAGAGAGAGAGAGAGAGAGAGAACTGTTAATAATTTGATTTTAATAAAATAATTTTAAAATGATACCTGTTGTAATATCTGCATAATGTTTACTTTATTGTATATCAAATACTGATTTACAACAAAAGTATGAAAAATAAAAGAAATTAATGTAAATAAGGAATGTAAATAATCAAAAGAAAGAATGAAAGAAATCAAAAGAAAGAATGAAAGAAATCAAATGAGAGAATGAAAACAACCAAATGAAAGAATGGAAGATATAAAAAGTAAGAAAGAATAAAAGAAATCAAAAGAAAGAAAGAAAGAAATCAAAAGAAAGAAATCAAAAGAAAGAAAGAAAGAAATCAAAAGAAAGAAATCAAAAGAAAGAATGAAACAAAAGAAAAAAGAAAATCAAAAGATAGAATGAAAGAATAAAGAATAAAGAAAATCAAAAGAATGAAAGAAATTAAAAGAAAGAAATCAAAAGAAAGAATGAAAAAATCAAAAGTAAAAGAATGAAAGAAATCAAAAGACTGAAAGAATGAAATAAATCAAAAGAAAGAATGAAAGAAACCAAAGAATGAAAGAAGTCAAAAGAAATGATGAAAGCAATCAAAACAAAGAATGAAAGCAACCAAATGAATGAATGAAATCAATCAAAAGAATGAAAGAAATCGAAAGAAAGAATGGAAGAAATCAAAATAAAACGAATGAAAAAATTAAAAAATAACGGATGGAAAAAATCAAAAGAATGGATAAATCAAAACAAAGAATGAAAGTAATCAAAAGATAAAATAATAAAAAAATTAAAAAAAAAGAATTAAAACAATTAAAAGAAATAAAAAACAAAAGAGAGAATGAAAGAAATCAAAAGAAACAATGAAAGCAATTCAAAGAAAGAAAGAATGAAAGAAACCAAAAAAGAACGAAAGAAATAAAAAGGAAAGAATGAATGAAATCAAAAGAAGGAAAGGATAAAAGAAATCAAAAGAAAAAGCAATCAAAAGAAAGAAAGAAATGAAAAAAAAGAAAGATATCAAAAGAAAATGAATGAAAACAATCAAGATAGAATGAAGGAAATCAAATGAAAGAAATCAAAAGAAAGAAAAAGAATAAAAGAAATCAAAACAAAGAAATAATCAAATAATTCAAAAGTCAATGAATGAAAACAATCAAAAGAAAGAAATCAAAAACGAAAGATTGAATGGAAAAAGAAAAACTAATAAAAATCGGAAGGAAAAAATAAAGAAATCTAAAGAAATAAACAAATTTAAGAATGAAAGAAAGAGAAAGAAATAAAGACGAAAAAATGAAGTAAGAAAAATACTATAAATGAAGTTTTTTCTTCATTTATAGTCTTTTTCTTACTTCAAGAAGAATGGAGAAAGAAATAAAATGAGTAAAAAAAAGCACAGAATGATGTAAAAACTGTTCATGAAGAAAGTTTCGTTATTTTAAGAACATTGTTTATGTGGGAATGAAAAAATCATAGACAAAATAATCTGAAAAAAAGAATGAAAGAAATCTAAAGAAAGAATTACAGGAATTGAAGAATTAAAAAAGAAAGAAAGAAAAAAGAAAGAAAGGAGTCAAGTTATGTAGTTTGAGAAAAAGTATTAAACAGAAAGAAAGACATAAAGACATCAAAAGAATAAAAGAAATTTAACGAATGCATTAGAAGAAAAACAAAGAAAGAAATTAAAAGAAAGAAAGAAAGAAAACAAAAGGGAAGAAAGGAAGAAAGGTATTATGAAAAAAGAAAGAAACGAAAAGAAACAAAGAAATCAAAAGAAAGAAAGTGAAAGAAAGGAAGAAGAAATCAAAATAAAGAATTAGACGAAGATAGAAAAAAGAAAGAAAAATAATTAAAAAAAAGAAAAAAGAAAGAAATCAAGAGAAAGAAATGAATAAAGAAAGAAATCAAAAGAAAGAAAGAAGGAAAACAAAAAGGAAAAAGAAAGAAAGAAATGAAAAGAACGAGAGAAATAAAGAAATGAAAAGAAAGAGAGAAAGAAAGACATCAAAATAAAGAAATGAAAAGAAAGAAAGCAACGAAAGAAATCAAAAGAAAGAAAGAAGGAAATCAAAAGAAATAAGGAAAGAAAAAAGAAATCAAAAAAGAAAGAAAGAAAAAATTAAAGAAAAAAAAAGAATAATGGAAAAGATATTAGTTTACAATTTAAGAAAAACCTGTAAAAGCACCAAAGAAAGAATGGATAAAATTTAAAAAAGATATTGCTGGTATTTTATGAAAAGAACGTAAGAAAGACTGACTAAAAGAAAGGAAGAAACAATGTGAGAAAAAGAAGGAAAGTGTTTTTTTTTTTTTTTTTTTTTAGCTTTTGTAGTATTTTTCTGATTTTCTTTTTAGTCCATCAAACAAAAGCGACAAATATTGAAACAATTTTATTGAGGACGACGAATAAATCCGTTGTTTCTTTGTTTTTATTGACTATTAGTATTATTCAAATCTATTGCGCAATATTTGCTCAAGTCTCAATTATTGGGTCTTTAATTACGTTATTTTGTCAGATGCCAACAAATACAACGTCGTCATCTTCCTCATCCTCGAATCGAACCCGAGACACAAGTGCCCGCTTTAAATTCTCCTCGTATCGATTGATACTGAACAAAACAATCAATATCTTTCTTTACAAATTGAGCCACAGCCGTTTATTGTTTCAAGTTTCATTCATTCGATTTCAACATTATCAATCTGACAGAATCAAATTTAAGAGTTTCCGTCATGACAGAGATAAAGGGGTGAAGCAGTTGCACACACTTTCTCTACCCCCATCCAATCTACCCCGACCTTGTCAGATACACGTGTTAGTTTCTTCTTCTTCTTCTTCTTCTTCTTCTTCTTCTTCTTCTTCTTCTTCTTCTCCACACCCCTTTTTTGCCGCACCCCCACTTACGACACCGCCTGATTATTGCTCGAGTTGTGGCGTTATAGCGTCACTGTCGCTCTTCCTGATGTTACTCGCATTCTTTCATCTTTTCTCAGTGAATATACACGCACTTGTATCAAGAAGGCGAGCAAGTTGCCGTTTGAGAGAAGCACACACACACACACACACACACATACACGCGTGCACACTTAACAAAACAAAGAACAACCCCGACCCCTCAAGCAAAAAACGAGGGGTTCTCTTCTTCCTTCTTTGTGGGCAATTGAGACGAACGGAATATTTTACCACAGCTGATAAATTGAAAGTAAGTACAGTACACAGTTTAAAAAGTTAAAAATCGCTTTCTTTCATTCATCATTGTCTTAAATTCTAAGCTAAAACGGGAAAAATTCTTAAAGATGAGGTCTTTAAATTATTTGCAATACATTTAAAAAAATTATTTAAGTGTTTCAGTTAAAAAAATACCTAGAATTTTTAACATTAAGCGTTTTTTTTAGTTTATATATAATTATATTTTTAAGCAGTTAATACATTTTTATAAATCCAACAATATTTGTTAGCAATAGAATAAATAATAAATATGTATTAATTAATGTGTGTGTATGTCCGTGTGAGTAGATAATTTGTGTGTGTGTGTATGTGTGTGTATGAAGAACAAAAAACAGTACAAGAAGCCGGTCACGTGACGCTTACTGACCTCTTGACCCCCAACATGGCTTCCTTTTTAAAATCGATGATTTGTTGACAATACTCGTTTGTAAGTATTTTTTTAAAAATTTAAATCTTGCCATTTATTTTTATTTATTTACTTATTTATTTATTTAAATTCCACCAATTTTGTTTTTAAACTTTTTACGTTTCTCCTCCCCCTGCACATTTTCCCCACCCCGGCTCCATTCAATCCCATTTTTATGACATATTTTTATTTTTATATTTTTATATAATTTGTGTGATTTTACGTGGTTTGGTTTTTTCGAAAATATTTATATATATATATATAAATATATATATATATATATATATATATATATATATATATATATATATATATATATATATATATATATATATATATATATATATATAAATAATTTTCGGAGTTGGTCAAATGGCATTCAAGTCGAGGGTAGATGTTTATTTATTGTTTTTTAAAGAAGTGGAATTAAATACCACATTTTTTCTTCTATACTTGAATTCTCTTACCTTTTTTTTTACAGACTTGCTTATTATTATTATAATTAATTTATAAGTTATTTTCAAAATAATTGTTTATAATCATTTACTAATTTCATCTTTTTTTTTTTTAATTAACGTAATTTCTTTTAAAAAATTAAAAATCACCCCCTGCCAAAAAAAAAAAAAAAAAAAAAATTGTTTCTTTTAGTTTCCCTCGTTGCCTTGTCATGTTTACAATTTTTGTTTCATTCATTTTTGTTTGACAAATTGAATCCAGGTCAATTTTTTTTCTTTTAAATATATTTTGAATCTTCAGATTAACAGTAACAATTTAAATCCTAATTGATCAGATTAAATCTGAATAACAAAATTATTTATAAAACGATGTTATTTTCGTGTATGAGTCACAAGGATTTTGTTTGTTTCTTTGAATTCTTCTCGCTTGTTCTTTTGTGAAGAAATCGGAAAATTTTTAAGACAAATGATTTTTGTGTCAATGTTATTTTAAGGGAATATTTTAATTTCCTTATTTGATTTCAAAGTTCCGTATAAAAATGTATATTTTTTAAAAAAAATGACAATAATTTTTGGTTTGCTTTTTTTTTCGACAAGTTAAAAAATTATTTAGAAATAAGGAAATCACTTTTTAAAACTAAAATATTTAAAAAAAAAGTCATTCGTTTTTTACTTACCATTAAAAAAGCGATAAGAGTGCAATATTTTGGAAGGTTGAATTATCGTTTTTTTTTTTTTTTTTTAAAGAGATGCAATGCATTTTCTATGTGATTTTGTGTCTGGTTCCTACACATTTTTATAACGAAAATTAAGGAGACACCAACACAAAAAAAAAAAAAAAAAAAATTAAAATTTTATTTAGAAAAAAAAATTAAAAGATTCTGCTTTTTTATTTGGACTTTAGAAACTAGAAAAACGTAAAAAAAAAACATAAGATATGTAAAAAAAAAAAAAAAATAAAACCCAAAAATAATGTCTTGAAAGAAAACACGTACGATTCGATCTTGCTTGAGGTTGTTATTATTTAATTTTAAATTTGTTAATAATTGTTTTTTATTCCTTTTTGCGTGATTTTCTTCGGACAAATAATAGATAGAAATAAAAAAAATACACCCAAAATATGTAAGCACATATGCACGTATGCTGCATTATTTTGCAGCTTGGCACAATAACGTGTTGTAAATGTTAATTTACAGTACACCCTTTGAAAACGCATAATATAGTTGTGAACACACCCATTTGACATTAGTTACACTGTACACATAAAACGGGAGACGATTTCTTTTTCTGTATATAATTATTACATACATACGGAGCAGCACATTTTTATTTTATAGCACACACACGTTTTTTTTGTGACACGCACCTTGTGCTAAGCTAACAAAAACAAATTATTCGCGATTTAGACGGGAAAGTTGAATGTGGGTTCATGCAATCATAAATCATTTTTCTATGGAGATTAACACGAAATTTTGGTGATGGTAGGAATTTTAGGGTTCATGCCTCTTTTGAGGTCATTTGAATAATGAAATCATAGCAGTGTTTGACCCAAAAAATTACATAAAAATAAAACTATCTTATTGGTGTTGTACTGTTATTGTTTTCTTTGACTACAAACCAATAGGAGGACCAATGTACTTTTAAAATTTACAGTTAGTTTAGAACTAGATAGATAGATAGATAGATAGATAGATAGATAGATAGATAGATAGATAGATAGATAGATAGATAGATAGTGAACAGGCTGAATTAGATGAACAAACTGAAGTAGATAGATAGATATGAACTGACTGACATATATATATATATATATATATATATAATATAGATAGATATATAGATAGATAGATAATGAACAGGCTGAATTAGATATGAACAAACTGAAGTAGATAGATATGAATTGACTGACATATAGATAGATAGATAGATAGATAGATAATGAACAGACTGAAATAGATAGATAGATAGATAGATAGACATACATACATACATACATACATACATACAAACATACATACAGACAGACAGACAGACAGACAGACACACACACACACACACTAGTTTTTGTTTTTTAAATGATTACTCTTTCTCAGTAAATGCCTGCACGAAATTTTTCTTTTTTTGGTGGTGGGTGTGTGGCATTTTTTCGCTAAATAACTAAGCAGATTTGCACCCCCCTCCCAAATGACAATTCGAACCTTTTCCTACCCGTGTAGTCACGGTACTACACACCCCGGAAGTGAAAACTTCCTTATTCATAAACAGACGATTCCTTTCAGAACGCTAAGAGTAAGACCTTTCTTTATCAGTCAATTCCTTCTTCAAATATTTTATCTACTTCTTTCTTTCTTTCTTTCTTTCTTTCTTTCTTTCTTTCTTTCTTTGGCTTTTTTGTTATTGTTGTTATTCTTCCTCTTCTTCTTTTTCCCCATTTTCTTCTCAACGTTATTTGCAATGTGGTTCGGTTAACTTTTTTTGGTTCAGATCATTTTTTAATTTTTATTAATTTCGTAACAAATTCCCTTATTTCGCAAAACACGCCTTTCTGTTTAAAAAAATCCAAGTAGCATAAAATTGTACACAGGCACCACTTCAGAAATGAATTATTTACAAAGTTTTAATTAGTCTGGCACAAGGCCAGGAGTAACTTCAAGTTCCAGGCGATGAAACACCTTTATTGAAATTCAAACATTATATAAAGGAAGAAGCTTTATCTTCAGAACGATTTACGATAAAATAGTCACATGACCAAACCAAAATGAAAAGATGCTTTTATTTCAGTTTCATTTACCGTTTTTGTTCTTGAACAGATTTTACTGAATTTTTTTCAGTCATTCTGTTATTATTATTATTATTATTAGTGGTAGTAGTATTAGTAGAACTAGCAGTAACAACAGCAGCACTACTAGTAGTAGTAAAGAAAGAGTGAAGTGAATGTATGAAAAGTTTGAAATAAACGTTTTTGCAGTATGAAGCAGAGTAAAAAAATCCCGATTTTTACACAATTTTTTAATTAAAAAGAATGTCCTATCAATTAACCCTGTTGAAGTTTCTTTCTTTCTTTCTTTCTTTCTTTCTTTCTTTCTTTCTTTCTTTCTTTCGTTCGTTCTGTTTTTCTTTCTTTCTGATGATGATGATGATTTTTCATTATTTATTGCGGCATGTGTTTTTTTCCATGACTAATTCATTTTTCCGTCAGTTTTTTTTTCACCTCATTTTTTTTTTCACATTGCAAAAAAAATGTACTCTTGATTTAAAGAACGACCATTAACCAAGCAAATTAGTACCAAAAGACATTTTAAATAATGAAGAATCGCATTATGAAACGTGGTAAAAAAATTGTCTCTACAAATTCAAATAAATAAATCATGCAGTCACATTTAAAATCTGTGTTTGCTCTTTTACTTCTTGTCTTCAGAATGTTAGTAAGAAGCGATATAATTTGGTTGTTTATTTCATTTGCCAAACAGTAAACATCCAAGCAGGCACGCAGAGAGAGAGAGAGAGAGAGAGAGAGAGAGAGAGAGAGAGAGCAAGTCTCTCTTGGTCTCATTTAAATAAAGAACTTATTCATTGCAGAACACAACTCGACTTTGATGATGAGGCAGATAGCTTCCAAAGTAGACAGACTGCATCAAGCAAGAAGAAGCGAGCAAAATAGACAGTCTTTTTAAGTTTTTAGTTTTATCTTTTTACCTACTTTCGGCAAAAATGACAAGACTTAGTTCTCAAAATGTTTGTATTTAAAAAAAAGTAATTTATCAGGGGGTAAAATCGAGATGAAAAATACTGTAAGTAAAAATCTTATATTTATAAATTATAATTTAAATTAGGTACCTCCACGGAATCGCTAAAAAAATGAGCATACATGATGAAAAAATGCCCCAAACTTAATAAAAACAAAGTTTTATCGTCAAAATCTTTATGTTAAGAAGAAAGACCAAAAGATTTTTTAATTTATAAATCATATTTTTCGATGATCCCTTTCAGAACGTTCAAAATTTTGGTTAAAAATCTTGTTTTTCTTGCGTTGACAGGGGAAACAAAGATTAGTATAGGAAATTTTAGCACCTTTTTTGCGGTGAAAAACACATTGATTTGGAAATTCTTGCAAAAATCAAATAATTGTTGGATTTTAATGAAACTTTCAGGACTTATTCACAAATGAATGAAATTTTTTTAGAAACGTTTCTTTTTTAGGAAATTTTGGTAAAAATATTTTTTTTTATATCTGTTACCCCCACTTATTTAATTTTATGGAATTTTGAGAAATCAATTTTTGTTCAGCTTAAATTTCAAATGGATTTTTACAAATATGTGAAATTCATTTCTAAATAAAGAAAATTTTTAATCAGTTATGTGTCATGCGTGATACACGCTTATGCGATCATGTATCTTTCAATACATGACTGACGAGGTAGATTTTTCTCGCAGTAGGTTGCCATTTCTTTCTGCGGTAGGCCAGTTGACATCCAAGGCTATAGAACCTGGTCTGTTCTGATATTTACCCATACCTGGAAGAAGAGGATTCATACCTTTCACAAGGGTATTAGCACATAAGTGAATGTAATGGAATCAAATAGAATTCAAACTCGGCTCTCCGATTCCTCAATCTGAGCTGCTATCCATTACCCCACTATGGCTACTAAAAAAATTCTAAGACAAATGAAATTCCCATTAAGTACCTGACACTGCGTTTACAAGAGCCAGATCAGGACAAAAATGGAATAATGCCCAGTCCTCACTTTCCTGCCTTGATAGAGTTCAAAAGTGTCTCTGCGTCCTTGTGGGTGATGAATTATTTTCCGCCCTACAACCCTTTTCTCACAGATGAGACATCACAAACCTCTCACTGCTCTATCGCTATTTCCATGAAAAGTGCTCAGAAGAAATACGTTTCTTAGTTCCCCCAGTTCTAACCTTCACGGCCCAGTCACGAACCACCCTCATTCCATTCATTTTCTGTTGGTGAGATTAAGTTCCACTCAAACAACTTCTTTCTACAAACCACTACATTATCGGACTGACTCCCATGAGGATGTTTCCCTGATCACTACACTCTTAACCTGTTCAAGTCTAGGCATAACTGTTATCTTCCCTATATATTCACATAGACTGTGCTTCTTATTTTGTAACTCATTACCTCGAGTGGCACTTGGGCCTTGTACAGGGTGAACATCATTGTAAAAATATATATAACGACCTTTTCATTTACAGTTTTCTCCATAGTGGGTAACTGAATGACAAAATGTGAAAAAAAAAGCCACTTACATTACACGTTTCAGCTTTCAAAAAGACTTCTTCAGACTAATAATGACCTTTTTTTTTTATCAATATTGAAATATGGTAAATGCCAGTTGCAATTCTACATTGAGAAACACTTAAGATTTCCTTTTATTATTTTATAATTTCTCTTTCAATTACTTGATGTTAATCTGATAGAGTTCTTTGTATATCTTCTAATATCCATCATAATAAATACAGATTAAATTTTGTTTTTACAATATTTATGATTGCTTAGCATAGAGGGATTGTAAGTATGGGGTACCCAGTGAGGATCAACTCACTATTCAGTTGTAATTGATCCAGTGAGAAAAGCTTGTTAACTATTATGCAATATTGCAGTACCCAGGAGATTTTCTAAGTGTATGCACAAGGCCGAAAGTATGGAGTACTCAGTGAGGATTGAACTCATTCAATGTGTCAGTTAAATGCCATACATGATACACACTTTTCTTTCGATTTATGACTGACGAGGCAGAAGATTTTCCTGCAGTAGGTTGTCATTTTTTTCTGCAGTGGACTGGATGCCAAACAAGGCTATCAGCTCCAATCTGTCCTGCTATTCAACCCATAGTTTGAGGGAGAAGAAATGGATTCATACCTTTCCCAAGGGTATTTTTACATAAGTGAATATAAAGAACTCAACTGGAATTTGAACTCAGCTCTCCAATTTCTCATTCCGAGCCGATATCCATTACACCACCCCCACCTGCACGTTCTCATTACTTACTACTCAGTCATAATTGTTCTAATGCAGTGCTTTTCAACCTTTTTGCTGGAGTGGAACCCCATGGAAACATTCCACTGGCTCGAGGAACCCCTGTGCAATAATTTGGTTGTCTTATGCAAAAAACAGCATTTAATTAATTATACAAAAAAATGCAATTTGTAATAAAATGAAAATATTCATGTTCAGAGTATTGTAAATGAAATGAAAACAAAAGTGTACATGTTTGAATAGATTACATTTATTCTTATGAAAAAGTCAATGGGAAACTTGAGCCTGGTGTTTCTTGCACAACTCTTTAAGATTGGGTCGTGTTTTGACAGACACACACGAAGTTCATCTTCCACAGACCGCAATTGAGCTCGTTTCTTGTGCTTGATGGTTGTCAGAGCTGAAAATCCAAATTCACAAGTAGGAGATTGAAAATTGCACAAGAAGTCGTAGCGCTTTCTGGGCAATTGCAGGATATATTCCTTTTCAACCAGCAACCAAAATGCATTCAGGTTAAGTTCAGAATGCTTCAGCTTTAATGTCCTGTCATTTAGAACACTGGCAAGTTCTTCTTCTTCTGTTAATGTGAACTGTTCTTCAGGCGGCTCAAATTCTACAAATGGTTTTCTAATCCAGTCATACTGCTCAACAGATATTGATGGAAAATATTTGTCAAGATTTGTTAACAAAGTGTCCAAATGGTTCAAAATCAGTAGCCTAATTTCTTGACAATTCCTTTTAAAAACACATGGAAACATTTCCAAATTTCCTGCAGCAATGCGTTTCTTCCATATTGTCAATTTCTTCTGAAAAGCATTTATTTTGTCAGTAGAAGACAAGATATTTTCGTTCCTGCCCTGCATGCTATTGTTCAAGAGGTTTAGTTCATGAAATATATCGGCAAGATATGCTAACTTCGAACACCAATGGCCATTACTTAAACATTCTACAAAGTCTTTCAGGTTTTCTTTGCAAACAAAAGGTCAATAACTCTTCTCTTAATTTGTAAAAACGAGACAATACTTTCCCCCCTTGACAACCATCGTATTTCTGTGTGCTGGATTAAGGTGGAATGTTCTGCTTCCATACCCACACAAAGTTTCTCAAACTGTCGACATTTAAGTGGCCTCATCTTGATGTAATTAACTATTTTAACTACCATATCCAATGCAGATTTTAGTTCAGATCCAAGAGTTTTAGCTACTAGTGCTTCTCTATGAATGAAACAATGAGTATGGATAATATTTGGATTTTGTTTTTGTTCGATTGAGACAAAGCCTTTAAGACATCCTGTCATTGCAGGGGCACCATCTGTACAAATACCAGCACAGTTTTTCAAGTTTAATCCACAATACTCTAAATATGAATTCAAAACATCAAATACATCTTGTCCTTTCGTTGTCCCTGGCAATTCTTTTGAGACACAGGAAGTCTTCTACAATAGCTTCATCATCAATAAATCGAACAAATACAAGGAGTTGTGCTTTACCACTAATGTCCGTACTCTCATCAACTTGAAGTGCAAAAAAGTTATGTTTCAGTATTTCTGATTTAAGATTGCATTCAATGTCTCCTGACATGTCTTGAATGCACCTACTTATTGTGTTGTCAGAAAGTGGAATTTCATTTACTTCTGATACAGCATCCTCTCCAAACATTATCCTCACTATTTCTTGGCATGCAGGTAAAATTACAGTTTCAGCGATGGTATGAGATTTCATTTTTCTTGCAACTATCTCCGCCACAGCATAACTTGCTTCTTGTGCTTTGTCACTCAACTTGAACTTTTGGCAAACATAGAAACCTGCCTTTTATTACATTTCATTTGTCGTTGAAAATATTGTTCATCTTTGCTCGACAACTCTGGATGTTTAGTTACTAAATGTCGTTTCAGTTTGGCTGGTGCCATAGCACTGTTAGCCAGCTTCTCCCCACAAATAATACACAAAGGTGAAGGGCACTCTGGGTTTCCAGTCCAAGTAAATCCCAGAGCTATGTAGTTTTCACAATATTGACGAACTTTAGTTGTAGGTTAATTCCACCATTTCTTGATTTCGATGAGGCAGCATTGCTGGTAGTAGTTTCGGCTTCAAAAGAGTGCCTCAGATCCTGTGTCTCTTCATCCGCATCTGTCTTATGTTTTTTCACAAATCTATCCATGGTTGTAAAATCTGTAAAAGAGTTTTCGATGATTTGAAATTGAAAAAAACAACAACAGTTAATCGGCCGTCTGACAGTTTGTGGGTTAATAAAATAGATTTTCGAATTTGAATTTAACATGTTGTTTATTTGTTCGTGTTCTAATTTAGAAATTGCGGAACCCCTGGACTGTACTGGCAGAACCCTGGTTGAAAACCACTGTTCTAATGAGACAAGCTTACATTATTTACATTATTCAGACTATTGTTCTCATCTTTGTCACCATATTTATCACAATGTCTTGGCCGTTGTACGCTCCGGCCTTCTTCAGGTGGTTGGAATGTCGAACTGAACCCTTTATTTCACTCACTGGGGTAGACTGTTCTAGTTCCACGTGCCATGTTTGATGGATGTCAGTTGTCAGTTATCTCCTGTTAATTCCCCTTTCCAAGTTCTCCACTGCCTTAACCGGGTATTAAACTCACACTCTTTGGCTTCTGCCACTGGATCTAACCAACGCCTTTATCCACTGTGCCATGTTCCATCAAACATGGCACGTGGAACTAGAACAGTCTACCCCAGTGAGCAAAATAAAGGGTTCAGTTTGACATTCCAACCACCTGAAGAAGGCCGGAGCGTACAACGGCCGAAACATTGTGATAAATATGGCGACAAAGATGAGTACAATAGTCCGAATAATGTAAATAGTGTAAATAATACCTCATCTCAGAAATATAGACAGATACTGAAAGACCGAAACGTTGTAATAAATATGGCAACAAAGATGAGGACATTAGTCCGAATAATGTAAATAGTGTACATAATACCTCATCTCAGAAATATAGACAGAGACAAGCTTATTAACCATTACACCACATCAGATTGCTTCAATCCATTTATATAGGGCAGGGATTTGATCATTATTTAAGTGAACAGAAAAAGAATCATAAATTTGGATAGATTTTTTTCTCACCAAATTTAACTTTCGGATTAGAATAGCTAAGTCTTTCTCTTTAATAGGCTAGCCATGTCTTTTCTTTCTATCCACAAACTGTCATTCTTTTAGAAAGACAGTAAAGTAGATTTCTGTAGATTTCATTCATCAATTATGATTTAAAGCAAATGTTGAAAATAAAAGTCAATAAGTTGTGTATAATTTGTTTTAATGAATAAAGAATATATGTTGTTGATTTACACAGATATTTGATTTTTTAATTAATTTTTCGTACACATTCAATAATTTATAGGTTCTATGATTTTTTTCTAGTCCTGGGCATGATGATAAACTACATCCAGCAGCAAGGTCTCCGATCAGAAGACTGGAGGTTTTGAGGAGTGTTGAACCACCTTAATTGTTGTTGTTCTAAGGCCCACCCTAACCTAGCACCTGTTAGGGTCTCCGCTATGGCCAAATAGTGAACTCTCAAATAGGAACAAAACACTATGATAGTATAAAAATACATTTTTTTATAGTAAAATGACCAACAATACATTTTATTTGTAGTTGAAACCATAAAATAGTGTTTAAAATTTTAGCGTTAAATAACCCATAGAGGTGTTGATATGCCACTAAACAAAATCAACCAACTAACAAAACGTTTTTTCTTATTATCACTACAATGTGTCCTACTCGCTCCTGACTAAGCTAATCTAACAATTGAGCCATCAACTCAAGAGCAAGGTCACTTGGCTGACCAATTTGCTTTTAGAGTTAGTGCGGCTTTTATCAGATCACCACCCCTTGCTTCCAAACTGCAGTAACATGAGATTAATTTTAGTAATTAGGGAGATACAGGTAATGTTTGAGGCAAGCCAAGTTCAGATTTTGGCAAAGACTCTTTGTGCTTACTTTGTATTAAAATATCCTGGAGAAAAAGCATGACCCTCCACCTCCATGACCCCCAGCCATGAAGACGGCCAATTTAGGAGTTGGGTTATCATTTCTGCCCACCACTTCAACATAATTTCGCTTAAATTTACTGAAACTGCAACAATATCACTTGGTGTAAATGTGGCCAGCCATTTATGCTCCAGAAACTGTTGAAAAAAAAAAAAAAAAAAAATATATATATATATATATATATATATATATATATATATAGTCATCTATAGACAGACTGTTTTGTTGTATCATTAGTTTGTGAGTTTGTCTCATATGAGACAAACTGAGAATATATATATATATATATATATTGTAAAATAGTCATTCAAAGAATAAATCAATAAAGTTAATGTAATGAATTGCGAACTCACTTCGCTAACAGATTAAAAAGGCATTAACTCACTGACCACTCACTGAACAGCACAATCCTTGTTTTTATTAATTGTACACTGGATTAGATGTTCAGTCCATATTGCTTGCAAGTACTTTCAGTAAAAACATTTGCCATCCTCAGGCATAGATGTTATTGTTTTCTTCAATTTCAGGTAATTTCAGGTAAAATTCCAAGATGAAAATGAATGTGATACTTCTCAAAAGATATTTTATCAAAAAATGTGTGCTATTATTAACAGTTAAGAAAAATAATAACCTCTATGCCTGAGGATAGTAAATGTTTTTACTGAAAGTACTTGCGAACAATATGGCCTGAACATTTAATTCATTTTACAATTAATAAAAACAAAGATTGTGTCATTAAGAGAGTGGTCAGTGAGTTAATGCCTTCTTAATCTGTTAGCAAAGTGAGTTTGCCATTAATTACATTAACTTTATTGATTTATTATTTGAATGACTATTTTACAATATTAATTAGGCTACATTATTTAATAATTTATATATATATATATATATATATATATATATATATATATATATATATATATATATATATATATAAATGTATTATGTCTGTATATTTTAGTTTTAATCCTTTCAAGTCCATGAATAAATTTCTTGGTGGTTATAGAAAATTAATCAAGAAAATATCCAAATTTTCTTTCAAATAATTTGTAAACTTGAAAGGATTAAAACTAAAATAAATGGACATAATACATTTAAATTATTTAATGAAAATATACTGCCTAAATATATACACACACACACACACACACACACGCATACACAATATTAATAGAAAATAGGGGGATCACATTAGAAACAGTGGAGTTCTAACTGAATGCAAAATCACAGGTATTGAAGCCATCCTATTGAAAATCCAATACAGGTGGGCAGGACATCTTTCTCGTATGAGTGATAATAGATTTCCAAAACTCCTCTTTGACCAGCTTCTAACAAGCAGGTCAGTTAGAAGGCCACTCTTGCATTACAAAGACAAACTCAAAGACTATCTGAAGTGATGCAGCATCTCCTCTTTTTCCTGGGAAAAGAAAGTGTCAGAACGAAGGAGCTGGGCGCCTGTCCTGTTCCTCATCTATACAAAGGTTTGAGCGATGCCAACTTTAACATCAGGATCAACTGTGTGCAAATATTAAAGCAAGTTGGTGGCCTTCCTCCCAATGATAGCCTTTTACCTGCCATTGTGGCTTTGTCGCACAGAATAAAGCAGGCCTTGCTCTCCACTCATGGAAACACAGGGCAACTGATCCTCAACCACTAGAGTAAAATGGCTCAGTCATATGTTTCATCTGACTAAAAGTTTGTAAAACACCTGTAGACCTCAGGAGACACATGTGTGTCTATAGAAGTTGAGTATCTTTTTATTTTACTGATTTGTCGTTCACCAACATTCTGCTCAGACACATTTGGCTTGATATGATTGTTCACGAAAGATCATGGGAAATTTGTTTGCTTAAAAACAGTAATTTGACTTTTCTAACTAGATGCTTCCTCTATAGTTAACTAGTATAGCATGTCAAGCCAAATGAAGGTTCTGTGTAGGATACAGGTTTGATTCCTGTTAGAGAAGAACATATTTTCTATGAAATTTCTCAGACATTCAAGCCGGTAAATGTAATTAATAATGTTTATTATAAACAGAGCATTTACTTAAATAATTGTATCTATAAAAATAATGGATAAACAGAAAATATATTAAAATAATTGTTGGGCTTTGTCCATTTCATGATATATGTTGTTATTTGTTTACACTAAGATATGCTTCAAACAGATATAATTGTTCGAGAAAGATCATGGGAAATTTGTTTGTTTAAAAACAGTAATTTGATTTTGCTGACTAGATGCTTCTTCTGTAGTTAAATGGTATAGCATGTTAGACCAAGTAATGGCTTATTGTACAATACATGTTCAGTTCCTGTTGAAGGGCACATATTTTCTATGAAATTTCTTAGACATTCAGGCTAGTAAATGTAATTAATACTGTTTATTATAAACAGAGCATTTACTTAAATAGTTGTCTCAATATATAAACAGAAAATATATTAATATATGAAATGGATTAAGTCTGACAGTTATTTAATATATTTTCTGTTTATACGCTATTTTTATAGATACAATGTATTATCGTCTGTATTTTAATTAAACAGTATTAATTACATTTACTGGCTTGAATATTTGAGAAAGACTTATAGTTTTGATTCTTGGTGGAGAGTAGATATTTTTTACAAAATTTCTTGAACATTCAGGCTGGTAAATGTAATTAAAATTGATTAATTAAAAAAACAGAGCATTTACTTAAATAAATTATATCTATAAAAATAACGTACAAACAGAAAATACATTATATATATATATATGTAAGCAAATGTAAATGGATATAGATCCGACAGAATGAAGAAAATTTGGAAAAAACAAACAAAAATCCTTAAATGCAATTATGTTGTATAAAATGAATGAAATGTCGACGTCTGACGTTTCGGTTTAATAAAGCTTCTTCAGGACAATATTCATTAAAATACAATTCAGTTCAATTTGACAAAGACGATGGACATAAAAAACAAGTCTTATCCAAAACAATTTTCAGTTATCTGTTTTGGATAAGACTTGTTTTTTATGTCCATCGTCTTTGTCAAATTGAACTGAATTGTATTTTAATGAATATTGTCTTGAAAAAAGGTTTATTAAACCGAAACGTCAGACATCCATTTCATTCATTTTATATAAACATAATTGCATTTAATGATTTTTGTTTGTTTTTTCCAAATTTTTTTTCATATATATATATATATATATATATATATATATATATATATTTGGTTTGGTTCAAGACAAATGAAAATCTTTGTTTCTGTCTGATTTTTAAATTCTTTACATATTTACTAATGTCCTCATCTTTGTTGTTCAAGGTAACCTTCAAGAAATTTTGAACCGAAATCTTTATTTAATTTATAGAGGTAGATTGTTCTTTTCCTGTCATTCATGTCGAGGGTAATCTTGTCTTGTTCACATTTTAGTCATGCTCAGTTATTCTCATTGTACGTCTGAATTTATATGAATGCATAGACCTTCTAGCTTAGTGGAATCGCCCCCGCCTTACATCAGAAGGACACTCCCAACTTGAGAAGTTGAAACAGGAAACTAACCCTCATCAGCCACTTCACACCAGTGAATGAATGAGAAAGAGGCACAAGTCAAGATACAGCTTTCTACATTCATTC
>CAHIKZ030005323.1:492500-510000 GCA_903632075.3 Acanthosepion pharaonis
TAATGGAGAAAAGAAGAATGGTCTAGTAAAAGACTTTTCTGCAGAACCTAAATGTGGGTAAAGAGAAGAGAGAGAGAGAGAGAGAGACTGATTAAAAATATCTGGTTTAGCTAAGAAATGACATTGGTTTGAAGAAATCTTGACATTTCCAAGTCTAAGGATACTAAGAAATTTTCTGCACCCCTCAAATGCATAGATCTACACATGCATATATTGTTTCATTTTATACATACACATACATCTTTCAGTCATATCCCTAACATCTGACTCTGACATTGTTGGTCAGCTTAATAATCCTTAATTGTTACTTTCAAAGTGTCCCTTGTAATTTGTTTCTTCTGAATCACTTGCTGTTCTGTATCCCAAATTATTTGACAGTTGTTTTTAAATTTATGTACCTGCATTATCTTCTGAAGCCAGGAACTGGTGTACATACACAAGTGATTGTAGGTTTCTGGACACAAGCCAAGGAAAAACTAAAGTGCTGTACGAATTTCTTGGACTTTTACCATAAAGAATTTTAATAGAGATGGCATAATGGCATATTCTCCCTGGGTGATGATTCAGCAATCCAGTAAAATTCAGCATCTACAGCTACTTTTCAAAAGAGCATATTCTAAAACATTGGCCTCTGGTCATTTCATACTGAAACGCCAATTCTAATACGGTCAGCAATATCGGGACTAAGCAGTACCAAGATGGGTGACCACTTTGGAATATCAGTTCCTGTAAGCTTGGAATTGCAGGTAGTGTAGAATTGCAGAATTGGCAAGCCAAGTTCCAATTTCAGTCAAGTTCATAAAATTCCAGATCTTTCACGAGAGAAGTGTCACTAAAAAGTATATTTCAAGCATTGCTTGACTAATTGGTCCTCTTTAGTGCAGTTGGTTAGAGTGTATTTGATTTAATGATAACTCCCTTTGGCCAGAGGGATGCAGGTTTGAATCCTGCTGTAGAGTGTAAATTTTTCTTTAATAAGATTTCTCAAAAATAAATAAATATACTGTTTAATAAATAAATGGAGTGTCTACTCAGATATGAGTATCCATTAAAATATATATATATATATATATATATATATATATATATATATATATATATATATATACATATATATATATATATATATATATATATATACATCTCTCTCTCTCTATATATATTTATCACACACACATATATATATATATATATATATATTTAAATAAATAATGACAAAGTGGAAAAAAGTTTTTGCGATGGTTTTGATTTGTTAGTATTTCATCAGATGAAATGCATTACAAAAACTTCTTTCAATTTGTCATATTATTTTTCTAAATACTGTTGATATATAAAATTATATAAAATTATATATCATTGTATCATTCATATATATATATAATATATATATATATATATATATATATATATATATATATATATATATATATATATAGTTATCAAAACTTGGTAATCCGTATGGATAGACCCAAGGAGGATGAAATCCTGAGAGCTCAATGTAAATCCAGAGTTAATAATTTAAATATATATATATATATATATATATATATATATATATATATATATATATAATCACTTTAATCATTATTTTTTAGTAGATATTCATATTTGAGTAGGTGCTCCGTTTATTTATTAAACAGTATATTTATTTATTTTTGCATTCAGATTTATTTTTTCTTCAGTATTTAAATTGGATTTGCGTCTTATACACTGTTATATATAAGAAAATACTGTACTCCCTGCCTTTAAATATCAACATAAAAATGCCTGATGAAAAATATAAGGCTTTTGCTTTCGGCTGTTTTTCTGCGATTTTCAACCTGGCCTTTAAAGCTCTGTGAATTTCTATTTGAAAAGGTCAGCCCATGAATGTCCTCTCTTGTCAGGCCACATCTTAGTCATATCTGGTAAGCAATGTGAGAAGAACTTGTTGTGGTGTGAGTGGGGATGATTGAAGTTAGTCTTCCTGCTTCCTTCTGCATTACTATCTTCTCTCTCCAATTCTTCGTTTAAACTGTTTCTTCCCTTGTCTCTCTATCACTGTGTTGATGCTTCCTCTGATTAGCAGTTCGAAATTCAGAAATTCAGACTAAACAGTATAATGAAAAGTTTTCTGAATTGTTGTCATGAATTGTTATGTGCCATGTTCCTTCAGGATATGGCCAATCATGGCTCTCCTCAACTTCCTGTCGTTTGCTGCTCTAATTCTTGCCTCTTTACCATACCTCTTTGTCTTTGATCTGCCATCCATTTGCTTCAGCTTCATTTATGTGCCATGTCCATTTGGGTGACTATGGCCCTCCACAACTTCCTATCTCTGGTTCCCCTAAGTAACTCTTATCCTTTCACCACCCCTTTTCATCTTGTTCTGCCATCCATTCATTTCTTCTTTATTGATGTTCTGTGCCCATTGAAGACATGCATGATCATGGCTCTCCACAACTTCCTGTCTTGTTTCTCTAAGTAACTCTTGCCTATTTGCCCCATCTCTTTGTTTTTGTTCTGGCATCCATTTGCTTCATCTTCATTTATAAGTGGCATGTCCATTCAATATTTGTGTGATCATGGCCCTCCACAACATCCTGTCTCTTGTTCCCGTAAGTAACTCTTATCCTTTCACCATCCCTCTTTATCTTGTTCTGCCATCCATTCATTTCTTCTTCATTGATGTTCTGTGTCCATTGAAGACATGCATGATCATGGCTCTCCACAACTTCTTGTCTTGTTTCTCTAAGTAATTCTTGCCCCTTTATCATATTTCTTTCTTGTTGTTCTGCCATCCATTCACTTCATCTTTATTTATGTGCCATGTCCATTTAATATTTGTGTGATCATGGCTCTCCACAACTTCCTGTCTCTTGTTCTTCAAATAACTCTTGTCTTTTCACCATTCCTTTTTATCCTTGAGCTGCCATCCATTCACATCTTCATTTATGTTCTGAATCCAGTTAAGACATGGACGATCATGGCTCTCCGCAACTTCCTGTTTTGTGCTTTGTCTTTGACTCTTTCTTTACCACCCTTCTTTGTCCTTGTTCTGTCATACATTCCTTTCTTCTTCATTTATGTGCTGTATTCAGTGATGACATGGGTGATCATGGCCCTCCACAACTTCCTGTCTCTTGTTCTCTTAAGTAACTCTTATCCTTTCCCCACCCCACTTCATCTTGTTCTATCATCCATTCATTTCTTTTTCATTTATGTTCTGCGTCTGTTGAAGTATTTTTTCATCATGACATTTGGTATTTGGAATATTATAATTGAAATTCATGTTTTAATGCATTTGTTGGCTTCTTATACCAAAAGTAACTCTTTAAAATTCTTAAAAAAAATTTCCACTGATTCCTTTTCTTCATTATCTGTAAAATACCATTACTTCTTGGAAAAAATAATACAAAGATTTCCTATTGCATTCTTCACAGTTGTTGTATTCAGAGTTGACCTTCTTCTAGACTGGTAAGAGAACCCAATCCAATATACTATTTAATCCATAGCTGAGGAGAGAAAACTATTTTTTTAATTGTTTTACCCCATGCAATGCCACTAGGAGTCAAAGGGTTACAGGGAGTGAAAGAGAATGAGAAGACTTTAGTGAGGAAAGGTCAATAAAGGGACAGGGTTCAGGAAGACAAAAGATGGTGATTGATGTTGCATTTCAATTTTTGAAGATTTTAGGTGGTAGGGGTGTAAGAAATTGGAATGGAATTTCACAGGTGAGAAGTGTGAGAAAAGAAACTGATAGAATAGAAGTGGTGGTTGCATCTAGCTAGTTCAACTGCAAAATGGTGGGACCTAGTTGCCAATCTAGTAGCAAGTTTCAATTCATGTAGTTGAGCCCCCAGGGTAAAAAGATCATCAGAACAGTTGCTACGAAAATATTTATAGAAAATGTAGCAAAAAGATACAGCTGTTTGGAGCACCAGTTGTACCTTGTCTTTTTTTCAATCACAATTGGTGAGACTACTGCAAAACTTCAAAAAAACATGCTGCCACATCTGGTCTGGTGCTTCTGCTATGTATTTAGAGATTCTTGATAAAATACAAAGAATTTTATGCAATGTTATTGGTCTTGAGCCGGCGTCTTGGCTTCAGTAATTTTCCCACTGATGTAGCATTTCTTTCCTATGCTTTTTCCACAAATATTTTCATGGTAATTGCTCTGATGAACTTTCCTCTTTGGTCTCTAGAGTGCAGTACTAAATTGGCAGCTAGGTCTCATTATTTTACAGCTGAAAATGCTGGCTGAAACAATACATTTTGGTCTTTAAAAATTTAAATGCAATATCAATTGTTATCTTCTTGATTTCCTTTCTTTTATTGTTCTCTCTCCTTAATAATGTTTTTCTTTTTCTTATATTCATTCATACTCAGTAATCCCCTGTATCTTAGTGGCTTTGTTGCCTTGCTTGGGGTGAAATGATTAAAAAAAAAACACATGCACATGTCCCTTTTAGTACAATAGAGATTAACTGCTTGGTATACAGATCCCTAGGGGCTAACCAATGAGGGAGGTTTCTTTTTTATTTTAACAAAACAAGATACAAGATTCAGCAGAAAACTGCATAGAAATCATGAAGTTTTCTGGTCTAAGGATGACAAGAAATTTTCAGTACCTCTTAAGCACATACATCAACACAGAGATCACTTTCATGGTAATTGTTCTGATGAGCTTTTCTTTTTGGTCTCTAGACTTTAGGAATTTAAGTGCAGTACTAAATTGGCAGCTAGGTCTCATCATTTTAGAGCTGAAAATGCTGGCTGAAACAATAAGTTTTATGCTAACAGTTTCTTCTCACCTGTGGAACTCACTTCCGGCTTCTCGCTTTTCAGTCAACTTTAATCTTCAAAATTTGAATGCAATGTCAATCGCCATTTTCCGTCTCCTTGAATGCTGTTCTATTATGTTCCCTCTCATTAATAATGTTTTTTTTTTTCTTTTGATATTCTTTTTCACACTCAGTAACCCCTTGTATCTTTTGTGGCTTTACTGCCTTGCTTGGGGTGAAGTGATAAAAAAAAGACTGAGTTTAAAGTGGAACTAAAGTACAAAAAAAAAGAAAAGCTATATATGGTAGATGGAACGAAAACAGGTCCACTCTCTTGGCATCACCCCTTGAGAATGTCTCAGGCAGCAAGGATTAACCCTAGACCTCTCCTGTTAATAAAATGGGAAGGGTACTGCCTGGAGATTGCGTCATACTTTGCAGTTCAAAAGAAACTTGCGTAGTGTGACAGGATCACTGTTGATTAGAAGTCTGTGATTCATTAGACGTATTTAATGGAGAAAAGAAGAATGGTCTAGTAAAAGACTTTTCCGCAGAACCTAAATGTGGGTAAAGAGAAGAGAGAGAGAGAGACTGATTAAAAATATCTGGTTTAGCTAAGAAATGACATTAGTTTCAAGAAATCTTAACGTTTCCACTGTGCCATCTGTAAAGCTGTTAGATCCAGTGACAGTACCCAAAGAGTATGAGTTCAATACCTGGTTAAAGCAGTGGAGAACTTGGAAAGGGGAATTAACAGGAGGTTAACTGATAACTGACATTCATTAAACATGGTACATGGAACTAGTACAGTCTACCCCAGTGAGCTAAATAAATTCCAACCACCTGAAGAAGGCCGGAGTGTACAACAGCCGAAACATTGTAATAAATATAGCAACAATAATGAGAACAATAGTCTGAATCATGTAAATAGGAACAAAAACAGGTCAGCTCTCTTGGCATCTCCCCTTGGGAATGTCTCAGGCACCAGGCATTAAACCTAGACCTCTCTTTCTATATGTAAAATTCTGTGACTTCTGTTAGTCTGTCCATCCATCACACCCTCTAAAACAAACATACTTTGACCCATCAAAACCAAAGTTTTGGGAAGATGTGCAAACAGGTAAGGGAGTATAAAGTACAGTTGGTTATACTAGTGTCATTCAATTTTTGAGAAAAATTAAAATTTTTATTATTTAACATACAAAATACTTCCACTATTTTAAAAAAAATTTAATGATTAAAATAAGAAATACTTATTTAATAAAAATGCAATATTGTTTTTTGCATATCTTTTTTAAATCTTTATATGTACAAGAATCCAGTTTTCAGTTTGCCTTGCGTTTGTGAGAACTATAAACAAATTACAAGGCCAAAATGCTTCAGAAAGTTGGAATTTAGCTCCAGAAAGAAATATTTATGCATTACTCAAGAGGAAGAAATCCTAAGAATTTATTCTTTGGTGTTAAAAAAGAAAAGAAGAGATTTTCTTAAAAGTATTGTTTAACATGAAGTCCTATAAAATTAAATTAAAGAAATTATTAAACCAGAAAGTAGGGTTTTTGTCAAAGTGTTTTTCCAAACAAATCAACTTATTCAAATTTCATTGTCTGGTTTATGAAGTTGAATGAAACGTAGAGTTTGTAAATCTTGACAAAAAATGTTAGCGCTAACTTCAACAGTGGTATATACTGTAAGGATTTCAACATAAGTTAGCGTGTTGCAAAAAAGTTCTAGTTTAATAAAATGGTTGAGGTAGTGACTGGGGATTCTGTCACACTTTACATTTCAACAGAAACCTGCAGAGTATGACAGGATCATTTTGGATAAGAAGACTACAATTTGGTGGAGAAAAGAAGAATGGTTAAGTAAAAGACTTTTGCCGGAACTTAAATGGGAGGGGTTGGGGAGAAAAGAGAGGGGCTGATTAAAAAATACCTGGTTGAGCTCAGTTTCCAGGTCTGATGATTACAAGAATTTTTCAGCACACCTGAAACACATCTACATGTGGATCACTTCAGTCTGATGATGTCCAAAAGGAGGAAACATGTTGCACAAAAACATTTTCCACTTTGTGAGTTTTTCATAAAATCTTTCTTTATCTATAAAAATTTATATATCATTTTCTTATACAACCATATATATATATATATATATATATATATATATATATATAAGGTGTTTCATTAAGATGGATTATATATAAGGGTGTTTCATTAAGACAGATCAAAAACAGCAGTAAATAAATCAGTGTTATTGGTGAAAATTTATTTATTTCTCTTTTGGATCATGTTATTTAAGTCATGGCAATTATGTATGTAAAATAATATCGCCCAAATGTCCACTAAATTTAAAAGAAAAAGAAAAAAATCATGACGTTTAAACTTAATTCACATTTAAAATTGGTTCAAGTTATTGGAACACCATTTATATATATATATATATATATATATATATATATATATATATATATATATTTTTCAAATTGCATATATTTTGGCAGCATGTTTTCATTGAGATATGTTTCAATGAATAATTTAGACAAGTTTTGTCTACTTATTTTCAATTGGATCCTTTCAAATTCACAGACAAGCTTTGTGGCATCATTATTAAAGGAAAAGAGAAGATTACCATGTTGGTATATATTTTTTTTTATTCCAAGTACTTTTGACATTACTAGAATGTCTTCAGCAGGGTTTTGTTTTTCAAGACAAATATTGTAGTGTGCATCATTTCCAAAGACAAAATCTTTGTGTTCATTTAAAAGGTAAAAAATTTTTTACTATTAAAAAAATATATATTTGTCTATATTTGTCTGTTTTTTCCTGAATGCTAGCATCAGCCATGCTGATTTAGTATTGCTACATGATGTAGGAAGCTTCTGTACTACATATAGTACATTAGTAGCCAAATAAAAGGTTTCATCTCAGGAACTTATTCAACTGAAAACGATATTAGTTATTAACAACAGTTGCCATGAAAGACAGACAAAAAACAGGACCAATATTTGGCATTTCTAATTGGGTCAGGATTGTTTTTCCTGTGACATTCAATTTGTATTTGTTTGCCTTGAAAACTGTTAACTTTTCATTTAAAAGTTAAATTGGAAATCTTATCAGCTTTTTGTAGAAATACAAAAGAATACATTTTGCTTTATAGACATTATGAAAAATTTCAGACACTGACATTTCTCAAATAGACTTTTATGGCTTGATTCAAAAAGGCTGTGATATTTTCAGTTATATCAAATTCTTTATAGAAAAAATTTGTCAAGGATAATCAAAATAACATTTTTACATATTCAAGTAAAATTTTGTTTGTTGTTTCGTCACATGATTGAGAATATTCCTGGTTCTTTCAGGGCCTCTGATTTTGATCATGGGGATAGATAGTGTGTGACTTTTAGTATATTGGAACATGCATCAGTAGATTGCTGGGATATCTATCAAGTTCTCTGTTGTAGACTTTCATCATGCAGAAAGTTGGTGCATGACTTTAAGATGATCAAAGTTGCTCTATTGGATGGCACTTTGATCTCAGAGACTGTTAGGATGACTATCAAGCCCTCTTTATTGGTTGTAACCTTTCATCATGCGGAGAGTTGGTGTGTGACTTTAAGATGATCAAAGCTGCTCTATTGGATGGCACTTTGATCTCAGAGACTGTTAGGATGACTATCAAGCCCTCTTTATTGGTTGTAGCCTTTCATCATGTGTAGAGTTGGTGGGTGACTTCAAGATGATCAAAGCTGCTCTATTGGATGGCACTTTGATCTCAGAGACTGTTAGGATGACTATCAAGCCCTCTTTATTGGTTGTAGCCTTTCATCATGTGTAGAGTTGGTGGGTGACTTCAAGATGATCAAAGCTGCTCTATTGGATGGCACTTTGATCTCAGAGACTGTTAGGATGACTATCAAGCCCTCTTTATTGGTTGTAACCTTTCATCATGCGGAGAGTTGGTGTGTGACTTTAAGATGATCAAAGCTGCTCTATTGGATGGCACTTTGATCTCAGAGACTGTTAGGATGACTATCAAGCCCTCTTTATTGGTTGTAGCCTTTCATCATGTGTAGAGTTGGTGGGTGACTTCAAGATGATCAAAGCTGCTCTATTGGATGGCACTTTGATCTCAGAGACTGTTAGGATGACTATCAAGCCCTCTTTATTGGTTGTAGCCTTTCATCATGTGTAGAGTTGGTGGGTGACTTCAAGATGATCAAAGCTGCTCTATTGGATGGCACTTTGATCTCAGAGACTGTTAGGATGACTATCAAGCCCTCTTTATTGGTTGTAACCTTTCATCATGCGGAGAGTTGGTGTGTGACTTTAAGATGATCAAAGCTGCTCTATTGGATGGCACTTTGATCTCAGAGACTGTTAGGATGACTATCAAGCCCTCTTTATTGGTTGTAGCCGTTCATCATGTGGAGAGGTGTTGATCAAAGCCTCTCTATTGGATGGCACTTGGAATTTTGGTTGTTGTTTTATCACATGATTGAGAATATTACTGGTTCCTTCAGATGTTTCTTAATATATATAATAGGATTCTTGCATTTGTAATAGTCTGTGGCATCCGTCAGTCTTGAGAAATCTTGGATCTGTACCCAAAAAGTTATGCCTGAGCTGCTGATGGCAGTCCAGCATCTGTTATGGCTGTACAGGCCCACACGGAAGTGACAGTCTTGCTTGCAATGAATGCATATGCATATGAAGACACTCTACCCTGATGTGGCTGTTGTTTTCTTTCCAGCAAGACTTCATTTCTAATCTCCTTGCTCGAGCCCTCTGAGTAAATTTTGTCTCCAGCATGAGCGATTATTAGCAACATTTTCCCACTTCTTGATCTCTATGTCCATCTCTTTTGCAGATGTCCTTGAAACAAAGATGAGGTTGTCCTCATGCCCTCTTGCTGTTGCCCCATTCCTCATACAGAAGGACGTTCAGAATCCTCCCAGCCTGCATAAGGTGTAAATGGCTAAGTCAGTGTAATAGATTGCAAAAGTTCCATTTGTTTATTCTGATTATTTATATTATTTACATTCAAACTAATATCCTTATCTTTGCTATTATTATCACAATGTTTCAGGCATTGTGCCATCTGACCTTCTTCAGGTGTCTGTTGACAACCTTCAGAGAATTTCAAAGCTGTTCTCATTCTACTCTCCATGTCTAGAGATATCTTGTACTCCTTTAGTTTTTAAAACTGAGTATGCGTATGTATAAAAAAATTTGGTAAACATGGACGTTCATACCTGCAAAAAACGGTGTGTCAAAAGGACAAAGAAAATGTATAAATTCACTTTTATATGTTTAGATTTTATTACAATTCTAATCATTGCTTTTTAAAACAAACATTTCTGAAGAATGAAGGTAGTTAAAAAATAAAAGTGGTGTCCTGGGGGAAAAACTGTCCTTTTTGACACTATGTCTTATTGCAGGCACGTTTATCAATGTTTGCCAAAAATGTTTTCCTTTATCTATAATTTCTAAAATTGTCATCTGAAGTCAAATAAATACAGAACTGGGAGTTAAATTGCTAATCATTGCTTTTTAAATCAATAAACATTGCTGAGGAGTGAAGGTCATTAAAATAAAATTGGTATCATGGGAAAAGCCATCCTTTTCACACTCCCTTTTTTGTGGGGTGGGGAAAGAAAGTCCAAGATTGCTCAAATTTTTTTCCCGTATTTCTATTGATCTTAACCAAAATTAATTAATTAAATAAATAGTTTAAATAAACAATCTAATACATAAATAGTATTTATTATTTTTGTTGTCAATTCTCAAGAACAAAAAGAAAATGTATAAATTCACTTTCATCATATGTTTAGGTTTTATTACAATTCTAATCATCACTTTTCAAAACAATAAACATTGCCAAGGAGTGAAGTTAGTTAAAATATAAAAGAGATTTCATGGGAAATTACATTTTCTCTTGAGTGGAATATAAAACATGATCTGAAAAAATATAAATTAAATAAATGATGAATAAAAAGTGTAGATAAAATAAATGTTATAATAGTCTTGGTTAGTTTATTATGCTCACTTTTAAGAGATGTGACTTTCAAAAAGAAAAACATTAAATGACACACAGAAGGTTAATAAAAAATTAATAAATTTGAGGTGAAACATTTTTAAACTTTCAAAAATAGAATGGGTGGAAAAAGAACCTTTGAAAATAATAAGTTGGTCAAAGACGAATGATTTGTGACTTAATTTTCAATGGAATATGAACATTCTGACCATTCGGTCAAAATAAAGGAAAAGATGAATGGAAAACTTTTGTCTTGTTACTTGATGAACTTCATCATGGTAACAAAATGTATCAGCAATCTTATCAAGGGAATAAGGGCATTGGCAGTAAAGAATTTTCTTGTCTTTTCTTTTATTTATATTGTTTTTACTGATATATTTTATTTATATCTGAATTTATATGCACACATCACACACACACACACACATATATATATATATATATATATATATATATATATATATATATATATATATATATATATAATATCTTCGTTTAATGATGTTATTAAGCTTATTAGACGTTATGAAAAGAATTTACATGAAATAAATAGACAACACTTGTCTATATTATTTAATGAAACATGTATGATATATATATATATATATATAATGGAGACTATGTAGGTGTTTGGAGTGATCACTAGTGATGGTGATGATATGCTGTCATTCATCTTCCTACAGGGCCTCAGACTCAACACAGAGGTCTATATCAAGTGCCTTGAGGAGGTAGTGCTTCCCTGGGTCAAGAGAGTGGCTGCTGGAAACCCTATGTCTGGCAACAAGACTCTGCACCATACCACACAAGCAGGAGAACCTAGTCATGGATATCAGATAATTTCTACAACCACATTACCCCTTACATCTGGCCACCTAATTCCCCAGACTGCAACCCTCTTGTGTGGGGTGCAGTTGAGCGAGAGACCAACAAAACTCCTTGTAACTGAAGACAAAGATTTTGACAGCATTTACCAACTTAAATAAGGAGACTGCCCAGAAGAAATGCAGGAGATTCTGAAGTCGTCTGGAGGCAGACCAATGGTGATTTTATTGAATAAGTTTACTCTTTAGTATTTCAAGATATTTTTGTGTAATTTTGTTAAACATATCTGTTAAAATGAGATGTCAGTGTTATTTTCGTTTTTGTGCAATTTCGACGACAATTTATACATCGCACCCTGTGTATGTGTGTGTGTGTGTATATATATATATATGAATAATGTCTATTTGAACAGTAACCTTTGTTTCAAACATGTTTCATTGAATATGACAAGGGAAATATGATGAATATTTTTAGTTTTTCTCATATTCTTACATCTTTTCATTTAGTGGGAGGAAGTGAGTGTAAAAACTATCCTTAGTATTTATTGTCCCAAGTGCTTTTGACCGTTTCTTCAGACATTTTCAAGAGGGTTTTGTTGTTAATTGTTGCTAATTTCTTTCTGTTTAAGATGTAGTTTTTGCAGTGTCTAAATAGTAATTGGTTTATACACGTGAGTTGAGTGTGGCCTGAATTTTATTTGGAAAAACTGTCAACACACCATTTCCTCTGCTGAATAAGGTGAGATTTATACTGGGTGGCTGATGTTTTATATCAAGGCCCTCTCTCACAGTAAGACAGGGGCAATATAAGATTGTGGGTGGCTAAGTGTTCATTTTATGTAACTTTGGTCAGATAAGTAACAAGCAATGCATCTGCTCAAGGAGGTGGGAATATGACCGATATAGTTAATTGATTTCTGACAAAAAACACAATTGCACTGAACAGTGAAATTATATATATATCAATAAATATGCATATTTTTTTCTCACTGGTAGCATGACTTGGAATTTCATGTACAACGCAGTTTTCAGGTGCCGAGTTAAGGTGCTCAATGTATGATAATATATATATATATATATATATATTGGCAAGTAGGTGAGTAATTAGAATATTTGCTTTCCGATCATGAGAACTGGGTTCATGTTCTATGTCAGGCAGGTGACTTCATATGTGTATATGTATCATGATTTGAGTTTGTCTATGTAGGATTATAATGTATAGTTGTGTGTGTGTGTGTGTGTGCATCTAATAGGTATTTTTATCCATGTTTGGTAGTTGTCTGCATGTTATATGCCCCCACATCTCTCTCTCTTTTCTCTCTCTTTTTATATATATATATATATATATATATATATATGTATATGAAGAAGTATACTCTTAAGGTGTGCTATATTTATGGGATAAAGTGCTCAATATCAGAGATAGAGCATGTGTAAATATAAAAATGAACATTGAAGTCAACACTTAGAGGCGACAGTCTGTTGCATGCTATATGCAATTGTCAGGCCACGATTGCATCTAGCATGAAACAGACTGTCGCCTCTAAGTGTTGACTTCAATGTTCACTTTTTATATATATATATATATATATATATGTATATGTATGTATGTATATATATCAGAGAAAAAATTTTGGATATGGTAGGTAAGTATGTTGAAACTAGATAGATCAATTGATTTGTCGGTTTAGTACCATATCAACTCCTTATGGGTCATTCAATACTAAAAATTAATTTTCTTGGGAGCTTTGAAGTAATAAAAATATGCTAAAATTTTTTACCTGCTGCCCCATGTAGCAAGATGTGGCACAAGGCCGAGTTTAAAGTGGGGTATCTGAGCCCATAGGCACGGGCAAAAATTCCCTAGAGACCACGTAAAAAATGGAGTCAGTTTCCCGAGACGAGACTCTGCCCATCGGCAGATCCTCGTCTGGGGGATACCCTCTGACATAAGCCAGGTAAGTATAAAAATATGGCATATGTTATTCTGCTTTCACAATTGAATACATGGTAGATGATACTCAGATTTTGTGCATATACATACATGTTGGTTTGGATATGATTACTAGAGGCAGTGATATGTGTATTATGTTGAAGTTATATTTTGGAATACAGTTTGATTTCTTTAAGAAATTGTAGGATGTTATATGGATCAATATCATGAAAGGATTCTTTTATGTTAGTTGTTTGGTTGATTTTGTTTAGACCCTGTGGATTATTTAATGGTGAAATCTAAATATTTTGAATGCAATTGTATGTCTTCAACTACATATAATTGGTATTGTTGGTATTTTTTCATATAAAATGTATTGCTGGTATCTTTCGTATAAAAATGTATTTTTATACTTTCATAAGGTTTTGTTTTTGTTTGGGGGTTAACTGGGACGCTAACAGGTGCTACCATCCCAGGTCAGGGTGAACCTGTGAGCAGCAATTAAGAGGTGATTCCATGCTCCTGAAAACCTCCAGTCTCCCGATCAGAGACCTTGCTGCTGAATGTAGTTTATCGTCATACCCAGGAATATTGAAACTAGAGGATTTAATCTATTCTTTTTTAAAACTCATACAATTTGTACATTTTTAGGTGTTCATTAAATTCTGATGAACATCTCATCATTGAAAGTTTAAGTTTCCATTCAGGAAACATTTGAATGTGGAGTGGGGGGGTGAATTTGTTTTTATTCCCTTTTTCTTTCCTTCTAGAATCTTATTTTCAGACACTTTAGTCATAACAAGTTACTATGGGTCATGGAGAGTGCAACGCCTTGCATTCACTAATAACAGGGAATTAACAGCTTGTTAATAATTTAGGTTAGTTAATGTTGACACGTGAACCCTGTGGCTTCTAAAAATAAAATTCAGGCCTTGACAGTGACATCTACCAGGGTTAGTGGATGGCACATGACTCTTCTATTCGCCAACAACTCTTTTTCACTTTTTCAGGTGCTATATCACGTACTCTCTGATATAAAACCTTTTCCAAATGTTAAATTTAAGGCATTTCAAAATAAATATATTAAATGTCTCAATAGCATGTGAATACAATCTTGTTTTTTAATTTAAATGTTTGTGGTATGATCCTGGAGAGGGATGGGCTCCGCCAGGTTTAAACGCCCAAGACATGTGACATGATGAGCACACCAAGAAAACATTCGTGGAAACCCAGGCTCTGGCACACAACTGTGACAGATGGCAGAGAATGGTTAACAGCGCAGCATGTCAGTGCCCCAACAACTCCTTCTGGGGTTAAGGGAAGAAGAAAAGAAGAAGAAGGAAGAAGAAGAGGAGGAGGAGGAGGAGAAGAAGAAAAAGAATTCACTCATTCTGATTCTAGCAGCACTCAACATGCCAAAGCTTGGAATAATAAGAAGAAGAAGAAGGAGAAGAAGGAGAAGAAGGAGAATTCACTCATTCTAATTTTAGCAGAACTCAACATGCCAAATCTCAGATGAAGAAAGAAGATGAGGAGGAGGAAGAGGAGGAGGAGAAAGAGGAGAAGAAGAAGGAGAAGAAGGAGAATTCACTCATTCTAATTCTAGCAGCACTCAACATGCCAAAGCTCGGAAGAAGAAGAAGAAGACGAAGAAGAAGGAGGAGGAGGAGGAGGGTGAAAAGAAGAAGAATATGAATAATAATAATAAGAAGGAGAAGAAGAAGAAGAAAGAAGAGGAGGAGGAGAAGGAGGAGGAGAAGAAGGAGGAGGAGAAGAAGAAGAAGGAGAATTCACTCATTCTAATTCTAGCAGCACTCAACATGCCAAAGCTCGGAAGAAGAAGAAGAAGAAGAAGACGAAGACGAAGAAGAAGGAGGAGGAGGAGGAGGAAAAGAAGAAGAATATGAATAATAATAATAAGAAGAAGAAGAAGAAAGAAGAGGAGGAGGAGAAGGAGGAGGAGAAGAAGGAGAATTCACTCATTCTAATCCCAGCAGCACTCAACATGCCAAGGCTCGAAATAAATGCTCTTACTAGTATTCAAAGTAACACAAAAATAAAATACATCTTAAACAGCCAAAACATGAAGAGAAATTATAACACCTAAAACAAACCCCCTTGAAAATGGCTAAAGAAGTCACTGAAAGCTCTTGGCATTTTTAAAGGGAGATGTTTAAAATAAAGGTTGCTCCTCAAAGAAATATATATATATAATTAGAAAAAAGGGTCCACGTGTGCTTCTTATAATATGTAAAATACAGTGCTGTTCAATAAAAGTGACTCTCCTGATTGTTTTTACTTAAAATTTTTTTCGCCTATTGTTTTTGGGGTCAAACTAATTTTTAACCTTACTAATATAACCACCTAGTGAAAAAGTTTACTCACCCTAAGATATTCTATTGATAATTATAATTTTGGATATAAATAAGATTTAGGGAAAAACTCTCTGCAAAAAAAGTGACTCACATATTTCTTACAACTAGTAATCAATAGAAACATAACCGAACAGCTTTAAATAAAGAATAATAAAGATATAATTTATTTATAATAGGTAATATAGTTCAAAATATTTAATAATCTATGGGTCCTCCTTTATTTTGAATAACCTTTTCAACCCTTTTTGGCATTGACTTGATTAGGTTCTGGCAAATCTCATCTCCAAGCATTGAATTCCATTCGGATATGAAATTCACAATCAAATCCTCTTTGTTGCTCAACTGCTTTCTTGAGAGCCTGTACTTTATAATGATCCATAAGTTTTCTATGGGGTTGAGGTCAGGAGATTGGGGCGGCCATGTCATAACACTCACCGGCTTCTCATCAAAATATTCCTTCATCAATTTTGATTTGTGACAGGGAGCATTATCCTACATAAAAATGAGCTTGGTAGGGTCAATTTGCACCCTTTCAGCAGAAGGGAGCAGACAAGACTCTAAAATCCTCTTGTACTGCTCGCTCCTGAGGGTCTTTTAAATAGGTTTTAAGAAACCAGTTCTATGAAAAGAAAAGCATCCCCAGAACATTATACTGAACGGATGCTTGACAGTACTTACTGCTAAATTCAAAGAGCTTTCAAAGCTTCTTCTTCAGATTTTAGATTGCTTAACCTTTGAATTTAGCTCAACTTTTGTTTCATCGGAGATGAGAACATTTAGTAAAAAGAATCAGGTGAGTCATTTTTATCGAACAGCACTGTCGATAGGTTAGTTAATAAAATGAGGACAAATGAAAGGGTACCAATATAATCAGTGTGAAATAGATTTATTAAATATTAATTATTAACCATATGATAGAAATGAAGCATGGAAAAAAAGGTTTTAAGTCCTGAATTTTCAGACGTGCCAGTGTCCTTCATCAATGAATCGAGAAATAAACAGAGAGATAGGAATTACTCAGATGTTTTTGTACATGGTGTATTTTCTGGTGGAAATCCTATTGTTAGTGAAAAACCTGATCTATGTCTGATTCCTCGATGTGCAAAACTTTTGATGAAAATAAACTTAAATTTAAAATTTTGATCAGTGTAAAAGTATTGGGCAGGTATATTATTACTAGTGGAGGGAGTGGGGAGTGAGATGAGAGTTATAGGTTGCAGAGGTGGGGAAGATGTCTTGCGTGTTGCAAGTTGTAGCCAAAATTGTCTGACCAAGTTGTCAAGTTTAGAAAGACGGGCTTTGGTTTTTCCTGAAACTAAAGCAGCTATATGAAGCTTAGAACAGGTCATAATCAAACATGATACACATTTGTTTTCTGTTATATTTAACAATAGATGTTTGAATAATGATCTGCTGCCCCAATACAATATATATATATATATATATATATATAGTATTTACATTAGTCAGACTATTGTCCTCATCTTTGTCGCCATATGAGGACAATAGTCTGACTAATGTAAATACTGTACATAATACCTCATCTCAGAAATATAGACATATATATATATA
>CAHIKZ030005323.1:515000-555000 GCA_903632075.3 Acanthosepion pharaonis
ATATATATATATATATATATTGTATATTTGTGCAGCAAACCCTCATTTATACAAGTTTCATTAAATGCAAGTGACAACATACTTCAATTAAGCTTTTTTCTCCAATTTTTATTGTATCTGTATAAGTGTTTTCTTTTTTGGACTGAAAGTGTATAAAAACTAACAAAATGTTCAATATATATAAGTCCTTTCAGCTAGTGTATTAGGCATTATCACAGACATTTTTATTTTTTAACTGTATATGTAGATTTTCAAATATGAGCATCTATAGTGATAGGAATGTTTTTTTTTCAAAACATGGTCAGCATGTTATGGCCATGTTCATAGTTGATATTATTGACTGTTGTCTTTTTCTTTTTTATTGTTAATGCTTCCATTATTTCAAGCCGTATTTTACAAGTGAATGAGTCTCTTATGGTCATACTTTCCACAAGTATACTGCAGACTCTAATTTGAGTTTACAAAAAAAAAACCCTGCATCAGTGAGACAACATGTGATTCATGTTATGCATTAGAATGCTTGATTTTTACTTTGACTCTCAGACTGCCCTTTCCAGCCTCGACAGAGTCCAAAAGTGTCTACCACTTTGTGGATGACAAATTATTTTTTACCACCTTCCACCTTCTCTCATACAAGTGGGATGTGGCAAGCCACTTGCTGCACTATCGCTGCTTCTATGAAGCGTTCTCGGATGAACTACATTACTTCATTCCACCAGTTCCAACCTTCACAGCAGAAACCTATCATGCCACTTACATAGTAGCAAACCACCCACATTCCCCCCGTATTCCATTGGTGAGAAGTAAGTTCCACTCAAACAACTTCTTCCTGTGTGTTATACCAGAACATTACCTATTCTATTGTAATAGACTCTCCCACACATAATAAGTAATAGTTGTAGTAGTGGCGGTCACCAGTTGAGCTCAGTAGAGTTGAGTGAGTCAGTCAATGTCGGACATTGAAGTATCAACCATCACAACTAGATTGCTGCGTCATTAACTCTTATTTCAAGTTCCTAACGTTTTGTACGTCGGACCCTTTTAGGACTGACTTAGCGAAATACAAGCCTCCACTGTGAAAACTACTCTACAACACTGTGAACCATGGCCCTGTGGAACAGACTCCCTAGAGGATGTTTCCCTGCTCACTACAATGTTAATCTGTTCAATTCTAGGGTTAGCGATTACCTTCCTCTTCTATCTCTACAAACTACCTCCTAATATAATCCTCTATCTTGAATAGCTCACAGGCCTTGTACGGGGAGAACCTTACTGAAAAAAAAGTCGTTGTAGAACTTGAATTTGAACTTTTTTCAGTTGAGTTTTTATTTTTTAATTTTATTTTTTTATTTTTTTATTTTATTTTTATTTTAGTTTGTTTCTGTGAAGTATAATTTTTTTTTGTGATAAAGCCAGTTCACCAATGAAACTTACCAAGGTAAAAAATTCTATAAATTATTATATAGTTACACTTCTGTCAGATTTCCATACAACTGTAAATATACAGACACAAACACACACACACACACACACATACGCACACACACATACACACACATACACACACATGCAAGTGCTCACATGCATGTACATATACAAATGTGTGCACACGCATGTATGCGGACACACACATATATACAGACACAAAAGCATGCATACAGACATGCACACACATGTACACTCACACAGACATACACACCTAAGCATGAACATGTATGCACAGACATGTGCGCACACACATGTATGCAAATGCACACTGACACACAACTAAGTGTATACACATGCATTCACACACATGCACACAGAGCCAATCCTGCATGCACACACATGCATGTGCACATACACATGCATGTGCACATACACATGCATGTATACACACCTGCATGTGCACACACATGCACACACACATAGATAGGCATACACACATATGTAAATATGCACATACACATGTAAATATTCACTTGCACACATATGTATAAATGCACATATGTGCACACACATTCATTCACATGTAAATATTCCCTTGCACATATATATATAAATGAACATATGCACAGACACACATTCACACACATGTAAATGTTCCCTTGCACATATATGTATAAATGTGCATATGCACACACACACATTCATACACATGTAAATGTTCCCTTGCACACATATGTATAAATGCACATATGCGCACACACACATTCATTCACATGTAAATGTTCCCTTGCACACATATGTATAAATGCACATATGCACACACACACATTCATACACATGTAAATGTTCCCTTGCAGACATATGTATAAATGCACATATGCGCACACACACACATTCATACACATGTAAATGTTCCCTTGCACACATATGTATAAATGCACATATGCACACACACACATTCATACACATGTAAATGTTCCCTTGCAGACATATGTATAAACATATGCGACACACACACACATTCATTCACATGTAAATGTTGCACATATGTATAAATGCACATATGTGCACACACACATTCATACACATGTAAATGTTCCCTTGCACACATATGTATAAATGCACATACACACACACACATTCATTCACATGTAAATGTTCATATGTATAAATGCACATATGCACACACACACATTCATACACATGTAAATGTTCCCTTGCAGACATATGTATAAATGCACATATAATTTTGCACACACACACATTCATTCACATGTAAATGTTCCCTTGCACACATATGTATAAATGCACATATGCACACACACACACATTCATACATGTAAATGTTCCTTACACATATGTATAAATGCACATATGCGGACACAACATTCATTCATGTAAATGTTCCACACATATGTATAAATGCACATATGCACATACACATTCATACACATGTAATTCCTTGCACACATATGTATAAATGCACATATGGAACAACACATTCATAAAATTGTTTAAAATTGTTTATGTTCTTTAAAAGTAGAATTTCTTTCCGCCTCCACCGATCTTCTTTTACTTTTCAAAGAATCATCTTCATTTCTTTCACTGTCAAATGCCAATATGGTTAGAACTGATTAACTTACCTGGAACCATTCAAGCATGAAAATTAGGAAGAAATAAAAAAACAGCAAAAAAATAAAAGAACAAATCTAATGTTTCTGAATATCTTTGTCTGAGAAAAATCCCTGTCAGCGGATCTAGATTCTCTGTAAGAAAAGATTTATTGATTGTGATCATGTGACATCAGAATCAACTGCATAATGAAAATGGCATATTTGACCCAATGTCTTAAGGGATGTTTTCATGGGATTTACTCACACTGTGTCTGGCAAAACTCAAGATGCTGACTGACTGATGTTTAGAGACAATCTAGTCATCAGCTTTTGTTTTGTAGGATGTGTGAAGAAAAACTTTAAACATTTATATAAATTAAAATTTGTCAAAGTAAAATAATTAGACAGATTCAAATCATAGTAGGCACCTTATTAGAACAGATTCAATTAATTAGTTTCAGACAAAATAAAAATTTATTTTACTGAATAATAATAATTTTTTTGCTATCCTCTGCCAGCCACAATAATGGAGAAAGCATTAACTTGCACCATCGCAAGTGAGACATGCTGCAAGAGCCACTTTGTTTTGCAAGGCTTGTCCCTTAATCAAGAGGAAATCCCACCAACTTGCCAAAGTAAATCCATCAAACGAGGGCCAATAACCCCAAAAGTATCCACTGCCATAGGAGTAAAAATAAATCTGTCCACAAGAGAAGAATTTTTAACTACTTTTTTTTATCTCTACATCCTGTGCGACAGACCCCAGCTCAACTGCGGACTTGATCAAATTACCGGTTGAAAATGTATTGGCACAGGTCACATCCCAAATCAACGACTTCTCAACTTTAAAAGGGAAAATGGTAATCCCTTTCAGCTGCTTTTCATCACCACGGTTGAGGCCTACGGGTTCGATTTGGGAGGGGAACCCAGCTGCATCCAGATCTCTTCTGATGATGATGTTTATTTCTTTTTAAGCATTTCACCCCAAGCAAGGCAGGAAGCCACTAGCACACAAGGGGTTACAGAGAGTTGGAGTGAGAGCAAATACGAGTGATGGAGGAAAGGATGAAGAGAAGGATAGGGGATAGATCAGGGCATCTGGAGACGTCAATTGACATTACATTTGAATAGTTGGAAATCATAGCTATCAGGGAAACAGGAAAAGGGGAGGGAGTACCACAGGTGAGAAGTGTGAGACATGAAGCTATTGGAGTAGAAGAGATGGCTGTGTATTTGTGATAGAAATAACCTGTAAAAAATGTTATAATGTTTAATGTACCTAGTTTTAAGTATAGCTAAAATAATGTGATTTCAGGCATTACTGTAAATCAGTTGGCAAATGTTTTCCGTGAACTGCAAAATCATATTACTCTTTGTATTGCTAATGATGGAAGACATATGGAAACTTAAATAAAATTTCAATAAAACCTTAAAAAATATAGATTTACTTTTTTCTAATCCTTTTCACAAATTATTTCTATCCCAAATACAAATAAATTTATAAATTTTTTAAAGTGCACACGAACTTTATGGACACTCTGTATATAATGCTAAAACTCTAATCTTGTATGTATGTATGTGTGTTCCCAAGCTACAGATTAAACAATATATAATACCCCAACCAATTTAGGAACATAGTGTACCTTTGAACACTCACCAAGTGCAATGCCAAACTTCATTAAAATTAGACAAGGAGTTCTTTAGCTAGGACCGTTTTTCTGCTTTATGGCAATTTTAATAATAAATTCAGTATTTGTTTTCAGTACACATTCTTATATCAATCTGCATATATAAACAAACACTTGCATATTATATTCCAACTATTATGTGTGTGAAAAATAATAAACATTCATAATACATTATAAGAACATTATTAAATAAATTAAATATGCATAACACATTTATACAATTCACTATACTAGAACATTTTTATAAACAACAACTTGAAAGGTGAAAAGGTTATATGTGTCACATGACTTTATGGTAAATAAATAAATAGATGCACACTGTATAATGACACAAATTTGCAGGTGTAGGCTTTAAGAAAGCTTTATTCAACTGAGAATACAATGTTCGCATATAGTGTCCTTTTATAGTCCCAGTAAACAGAAATAGCTCTCTCAAAGAGGATAGTAACAAAACAAGGGGGAACCACTTATGATTATTCATAACACACTTATTTGTTTGCTGCTGTTACCTATTTTGAAATAAATATGAGGAAGAAACCAGTATGTATAATAAAAAATATACTTATTATTTTGAAAAAAAGACTACAGCTGTTTTAATTTTGTATTCAAACTCATCAAAAAAAAAAATACGAATAAAATATGTTGATTAATAAAAAGTCTTCATCTCAGAATCTCAAACCAACTGTATGATATTAGTAGTACAGTACGGAATAAAGCAAGAAAAGAAGATGAAAAAACAAAGAGCTGATCTACAAAAAGATCGGTTCTTTAGTAATTTCCTGATTTGAATTGCTGCATAATTTTTGACAAAAGTAACAAACCTATGGAACATTTCTCATTTTACTTTAGGCCTCAAGTATCTTTAACAAAAAGCCGAGTAACATTCCAATGTGATGGATGTGTACACATTGATTGAATGCTTATCATTATAATACCTGAATAAGAATCAATGTTCACAGTGTGGGTGTTTATTGTGATGTAATGAATTGCTTTTCTTTTAATTAAATGTAAGCAAACCATGTCAATTGTTCAAGCCATGGGCATCAGATGCAGTCAATATTGATTTGGACGACAGATGAGAAATACTTGTTTCTTTTTAGTAACATTCTTAGCAATGTATTCAGTTGGTCAAAAAAGCTTGTTTGGTTTATTAAGTAAAGATAAAAGACTTGTTTTTTTTTTAACACTACAATATATTTCATTGGACAAAATGTTAATTCAGTTTGTAGTTGAGTTAACAATTATTTATATCTGACTCAAAATAAATTATTTTCCACCAACAAAAATATTTCTTATTATGTTTTTTTTTTTAATACCTCTTGATTCCTTGGGGAGCATCGAGCCGTAACAACACCTCTCCAAGGACATGGTTATGGGCGATCCACTTCAGCTTGGCCCATGTTGTGCCGGCTGCCTTCACCTCTGCGTCAAAACTTTTACGCCAAGTCTATTTTGGTTGACCCACTTTTCGTTTCCCTTGTGGATTCCAGTCAACAGACTGCCTGGTGACACTAGAAGCAGGATTGTAGAGTATGTAGCCGAACCATCCCTATTTCTGTTTCTTGATATCAATCTTGATTGGGGCTTGTCTGGTCCTGCCCGACACTTAAGAAAAATATAGTTTCAGTTTTTTTCTTCTTACTAATTGTTCACACAATACTAAGCCGACGAGCCACTCAAGGAATGTAGAACTAAGGAATGTAGCTCATCTGAACATTTACCATGGAAATAGCGATAGAGTAGAGAGAGGCTTAGATGTAAAGGTCTGAACTGGTGGAACTAAGGAATGTAGCTCATCTGAACATTTGCCATGGAAATAGCGATAGAGTAGAGAGAGGCTTAGATGTAAAGGTCTGAACTGGTGGAACTAAGGAATGTAGCTCATCTGAACATTTACCATGGAAATAGCAATAGAGTAGAGAGAGGTTTAGATGTAAAGGTCTGAACTGGTGGAACTAAGGAATGTAGCTCATCTGAACATTTGCCATGGAAATAGCAATAGAGTAGAGAGAGGCTTAGATGTAAAGGTCTGAACTGGTGGAACTAAGGAATGTAGCTCATCTGAACATTTGACATGGAAATAGCAATAGAGTAGAGAGAGGCTTAGATGTAAAGGTCTGAACTAGTGGAACTAAGGAATGTCGCTCATCTGAACATTTGACATGAAAATAGCGATAGATTAGAGAGAGGCTTAGATGTAAAGGTCTGAACTGGTGGAACTAAGGAATGTAGCTCATCTGAACATTTGCCATGGAAATAGCGATAGAGTAGAGAGAGGCTTAGATGTAAAGGTCTGAACTAGAGGAACTAAGGAATGTCGCTCATCTGAACATTTGCCATGGAAATAGCGATAGAGTAGAGAGAACTTAGATGTAAAGGTCTGAACCATGGAATGTAGCTCATCTGAACATTTACCATGGAAATAGCAATAGAGTAGAGAGAGGCTTAGATGTAAAGGTCTGAACTGGAACTGGAACTGAACATTTGACATGAATAGATTAGCTCATCTGAACTGGTGGAATTTACTCATCTGAACATTTGACATGGAAATAGCGATAGATTAGAGAGAGGCTTAGATGTAAAGGTCTGAACTGGTGGAACTAAGGAATGTAGCTCATCTGAACATTTGCCATGGAAATAGCGATAGATCTGAACATTTGAACTAGAGGAATGAAAATAGTGAAATAGATTAGAGAGAGGCTTAGATATAAAGGTCTGAACTGGTGGAACTAAGGAATGTAGCTCATCTGAACATTTGACATGGAAATAGCAATAGAGTAGAGAGAGGTTTAGATGTAAAGGTCTGAACTGGTGGAACTAAGGAATATAGCTTATCTGAACATTTGACATGAAAATAGTGATAGATTAGAGAGAGGCTTAGATATAAAGGTCTGAACTGGTGGAACTAAGGAATGTAGCTCATCTGAACATTTGACATGGGAAATAGAGAAGGTTTAGATGTAAAGGTCTGAACTGGTGGAAGGCTTATCTGAACATTTGCCATGGAAATAGTGATAGTGTCTGAACTGGTGGAACTAAGGAATGTAGCTCATCTGAACATTTGCCATGGAAATAGCAATAGTGAGAGAGAGGCTTAGATGTAAAGGTCTGAACTGGTGGAACTAAGGAATGTAGCTCATCTGAACATTTGCCATGGAAATGTAAAGAGTAGAGAGGCTTGAAGGTCTGAACTGGTGGAACTAAGGAATGTAGCTCATCAGAACATTTGCCATAGAAATAGCAATAGAGTAGAGAGAGGTTTAGATGTAATGGTCTGAACTGGTGGAACTAAGGAATGTAGCTCATCTGAACATTTGCCATGGAAATAGCAATAGAGTAGAGAGAGGCTTGCAACATTTTGTCTGGTGGATTGGGTAGGTAAGTAATTCAACACCCACAAGGCCATGAAGATATTTCTGAACTCTATCTAGGCTAGAAAGGGAAGTCTGAGAAGCTCCAGCCCAGATATGGCAGTCGTGCTCTGTTTGATCTGATCTGTCTCTAGATAGAGCATAGCAACTGGAGTCAGGTATTTACTTGTGCTAAGGTCAAGGAGGAGAGAGCAGACTGAACCTGACCACTCCCAAAAACCCTAATGCAGGAATAGGCACACATGTCCTCAAGGACATGGCACAGTGGATAAAGACATTGGTTAGATCCAGTGACAGGACCCAAAGAGTGTGAGAACATTCAGAGGGGAATTAACAGAAGATAACTGATAACTGACATCCATTAAATATGTCTTGTGGAACTAGAACAGTCTACCCCAGTGAGCGAAGTAAAGTGTTCAGTTCGACATTCCAACCACCTGAAGAAGGCCACAGCGTACAATGGCCGAAATGTTGTAATAAATATGACGTCAAAGATGAGGACAATAGTCTGAATAATGTAAATAATTTATTTATTTATAATTACATTTTATTATTAATGTAATTATTATGTATTATTTTATTTTAATTTGATGAATTATTTATGTATTTATTTTAAATAATAGATGGTTTTGATGTAACTGTTTCCTTTTAATTTTTTAAAGTTTTTATGGTTCAAATATCAGCATTGTCAATTTGTCAGGAAGGTAACTTCTTAATGTTATTGACCTGGGGGTTGATACAAGTTTTGTGAGTAAAATTGGTTAGACAAAGTATTTAGGAACTGTTGATAGTTGTGCTAGCACAAAGTAACAAGTCATTGTGATCGAGGGTTTGAACATGCTGGTCTTGTTCAGACTTGTTTACGGCAGATAAAACGCTCTCCCCCAGAAATTGTAACTAAGGTCTGTTCAGCATAGTTGCAGTATAAACCACAGGTGGGCTTTGTGGATTTTGAATAAACACAAATGTACCTGAGCAAGCATCTGCAAAAGGGATTGGCTAGCCACCCTATTAGACAGGTAGACCTAGATACAAGTGGCCAACCATATATATATATATATATATATATATATATATATATATATATATATAGATAGATAGATAGATAATATTAGTGGTCATATATATATATATATATATATATATATATATATATATATATATATATATATATATATATATGTGTGTGTGTGATAAATTTCTAAGAGGGTAGAATCCAGGTAGAACTCAATGTCCAGGACAGAGTAAGAATTTTTGAATTTGTAGATCTGATGAATTAGATCGTGATTACGATTCCAATGTAATAAATTATAACCTTGGAATATTAGTGTTTGAACTATATATATATATATATATATATATATATATATAATGCATCCATATTTAACACTTGGGTGTTCATGTCTCTTCACAACTTCTTCACCTAAATCACTGTTGACTCTTTCAGTTAAGTACCATATGTGATACATGCTTGGGTCATCATATCTCTTTTGATTCATGACTGATTAGGCAAAAGATTTTCTGTTTCTTTCTATGATAGATTGCCAACCAAGGCTATAGGACCAAGTCTGTCCTGCTATTCAACCCTTAGCTGGTGGGAGAAGGGATGGGTTCATTCATTTTCCAAAAGTATTTGTGCATAAGTGAATGCAATGAATCCTACTTGAATTTGAACTTGACCCTTTGATTTCTCACTCTGAGCTGCAATCAATTGCACCACAATTCACATGCATTTTATTGTTTATAGTTTAGTCAATTATGGTGGCTCAAACAAAATGTGATTAAATTTTCACATTGGAAATGGCTGGTATTAAGATTTTTGAGGTGATAAAGCAGTTGAATATTTGCAGAGAAACTATTTTTAATGTGTGGAATAAGTTTCAAGAGGAGCAAACAACTCACCAAGTCCAGTTCCAGGAAGAAAGCATTCCATTCTTGCCAAGAGAAAATTCATGCACTTCAGTTGAGAAGAGATTGAAGGATTTGAGGAGCGTGAAGGGCGGCCATTTTGAATTGTAAATATATGTAAAATATTATCAATCAAATACAAGGCTCAAGAGCCACTCATGTTAGAGGGTAAATGAATGAGTTGTGTGATATAAATGTAAGAGGGGTAGAAGGAAATGATGATTATAAGGATAGGAAGGCTAGATAACAATTGATCCTTGTCTCGAAGAGGTTAAGATTATAGTGTTCAGGGAAGAATCCACATGGGAAAAAAACTGTATGAGTGGAACTTCCTCCTTACAAATGAAATACAGAGGAACTGTAGGTGATTTGATTCCATGGACATAGTATGGTGAGTCCTAGCTGTAAAAGTCTGAACCGGGGGAACTAAAGAGTAACTCATCTGAACATTTGCATTGGAAATAGTTTTAGAATAGCAAATGTACAGACCTGCACTCATGTGACCAACTATGTACATGTCATGCTGATGTGGCTTTGATCATTGAATAAACAGAAAATAACTTGTAAGCCTTTTACACTAAAAAAGGAGAAATAAAGAAACCATGTCCTTTTTGACTCAAAAGATTTGAAATATTAGAATCTTGTCTGTTCTGCCTAACTCATTGGAAAGAAGGAAACTAAATCTTTTTGATGCAGAAGATTTAAAATATGGGAACCTAGTCACTTCCACCCAGATAATTTGAAATAGGGGAGCATTATCATTTATTTTCTCATTACCCTACCTTTTCTATGTCCAAAAGCCAATAAAAAAGCTGTGATAAAATTATGCACTGTTTTAGTTTTTATCAAATACTATATTTTTAGATCAGGTTTTATTTTGTTATTTTTTTTATCAATTCACCCCAAGCAAGTTGACAATGCCACTAAGACGCAAGGGGCTACTGGCAGTGTAAGAGGTTGAGAAGACTTTACAAGGAACAAGAAACCTAATCTTAAACAGGAAACAATGGATAAACCTCTGCTCCTATTCAAAAGACTGGGGAGGAGTGTGAACTGGACAATAAGATTTATAAACAAACTGAGTTTAGGTGGAGACGTTAGAAGTATAGATTTGAAGTAGACTTTAAAAGAAACTGGAAACCCAATTCTAAAGAGGAAACAAGGGATAAACTTCTACTCCTGTTCAAAAGACTGGTGAGGAGTGTGAACCGGGCGGTAGGCAAATCTATCTACTTAATTCCTGGCAAAACAAGCTGAAGCAATGAAAACTTTTATAATAAACTGATTTCCCCCCACCCATCATCACAAATATATAATGAATTTTTTTAATCAATTCACCCCAAGCAAGGCAATAATATGCAAGGGGTTACTGGGAGTGAAAGAGAATGAGAAAACTTTAGAGAGGAGAAAGCACAGTAAAAGAACAGGATTACGGAAGACAGAAAATGGCGATAAATGCTGCATTAAAATTTTTGAAGATTGTATGTAGCAGGGAAGCAAGAAATTGGAAGAGAGTTCCACAGGTGAGAAGTGTGAGAAATGAAACCATTAGAATAGAACTTATAGCTACATCTAGCTATTTTAACAGTGAATGATGAGACCTAATTGCCAATCTAGTACTGTGCTTAAATTCATGCAGTTGAGGTACCAAAGAGGAGAGCTCATTAGAACAATTGACTTAAAAATATTTGTAGAAAAGTCAGTGGAAAGTCACGTCACAACAGTGAGAAATTAACTGAAGACCAGATGCCAGATCTAGACCCTTTTTGGGATTTTTTTTATTTATATTATTTATTTATTGATTCGTTTTTTATGGCTTATCAACCCAGGTTATTTAAAGCCAGAGAATGTTTTTTGGAGATCGTAATGGTTTACTGATAAAAGTCTTACTGGTGGGAGAAGAGGTGGATTCAGATTTTTCTCAAGAGTATTTGCGTGTAAGTGAATATAAAAAACCCAACTGGAATTGGAACATAGCTTCCTGATTAACAATTCTGAGCCACACTATTTACATTATTCAGACTTATTTATATTTATTACAATGTTTCAGCCGTTGTACGGTCTGGCCTTCTTCAGGTGGTTGGAATGTCGAACTGAACTCTTTAGACTGGGGTAGACTAGTGCCATGTTTAATGGATGTCAGTTATCAGTTATCTCCTGTTAATTCCCCTCTGAATGTTCTTCACTTCCTTTGGGTCCTGTCACTGGATATAACCAACGCCTTTATCCACTGTGTCATGTATCCTTGAGGATATCTGTGTATGAATTTTTTGGTATTATAAACCTAATGTCTTCAGCATCATTTTTTTACTAGTGCTCCTATTGCAATTTTTACTGTTATCATAAAGGGTTCAATTCGACATTCCAACTACCTGAAGAAGGCCAGAGCGTACAACGGCTGAAACGTTGTAATAAATATGGCAACAAAGATTAGGACAATAGTCCAAAATAATGTAAATAGTGTACATAATACTTCATCTCAGAAATATAGACAGATACTGAAGGGCCGGAGCGTTGTAATAAATATGGCAACAAAGATGAGGACAATAGTCTGAATAATGTAAATAGTGTACATAATACCTCATCTCCAAAATATAGACAGATACTGAAAGACCAAAACGTTGTAATAAATATGGTGACAAAGATGAGGACAACCTGGAAGGCACAATGAGTTATTCTATTGGAGGTTAGCATCAGTCATACTGATGGAAGGCAAAAATGGTTCTCTCTGGTGACTAAAAGGTAGTAATTTCATTTTGGAGTCATTAAAATGAACAACTGATTGATTGGAGGTCATGACACTCTTTCAGTGCTTGTAAAATCTACATTACCCATGCACTTGTTTATTCAGCAGTTGTCTGCGAGTTCTTGCAAATGACCTCAGGCGAGTACAACCTGCAATCTGTGTTTTGCATAGAGTAATTTAATTTCAGGTTTCTCTAGAAAGATTAACATTTGATTGGCTGAGATATTTTTACTGCTGCTCAATGCTGATTGGTTTATATTATAGTCTCTATACTCCACACCCTCTTTCTCTCTCCCCCTCTCTCTCTTTCTTTGCAGTTAAACGAAAATGAAAAATTTTACCAGTTGCCAATACATGAATCAATATGAGATTTTATTGATTTTTTGAATGGTTTATTGAGCTATCTGTCTCATCAGTCCCTTCTATTTAGATGTGGCAATTTGATCATGGGCCCATATCAATTATTTTCAAGGAGGAACATTAATCAGAAGACATTTTAACATTAGAACATAGAAAATAAGATTAAAATTATTTCAGTAAGTAGTGATAATAAAATTGGTTGGTTGGTTGGTTGATTTTGTATGCAATTTTATGCCTTCAAGTACAAATATTTTGTACATAATTTTATACTTTCAGGGCAAATGTATGTTTTTTAGATATATATTTTGTAGATGATAAAATCTCTTGTTGGTAATCTAATAAAAAATGTATTGCTGTTAATTTTATATAAAAATGTATTTTTATACTTTTTGGTGCTGTATTACTGATTGACATTTTGTTATAAAAAATTATTGTTGGTAATTTTACTATAAAAATGTATTGTTGGTCATTTTACTATAAAATGTATTGTTGGTCATTTTACTATAAAAATGTATTGCTGGTCATTTTGCTATAAAAATGTATTGTTGGTCATTTTACTATAAAATATATTGTTGGTCATTTTGCTATAAAAATGTATTGTTGGTCATTTTAATATAAAAATGTATTGTTGGCAATATATTTTAATAAAAATGTATTGCTGGTATTTTTACTATAAGAAACATTTTTGTTGGAGTGGGGGTCACTATTTGCCAATAACTGAGACCCTAACAAGTGCTACCATCCCAGGTCAGGGTGGACCTGGGAGCAACAGCAATTAAGATGTGTTTCCATGCCTCTGAAAACCTCCAATCTCTTGATCAGAGGCCTTGCTGCCGGATGTAGTTTATCATCATACTCAGGACTAAATAAAATGAATAAACCACAGACACACGTGTGTATACATATACAATGTGATATGTCCTGGAAAGGGATATATTTGTTTGAAGTAGCAAAGTGGTTGTTATCTACTGTAACCGAGTAGGACAATCTAGCAGGTAACCGTAATGGACTGGTCCTCGTCATAGTGGTAGGCAATAGCCGAGGACAATAGGCATCATCCCTGTACCTCCACACCAGTCTGTATTTATGGCTGACTCCAGCCAATCATATTACTGAAGCGGGGAACCCAGGTGTATGCATATTCATTACATCACAATGTAAGTACATAAATATATTGTTAGACTTTGTGACATGATGACAAAATTATATGAATGTTATTAATATTAGTTTGGTGCCTGTTGTATTGTTGGCAAGATGATGATCAAATTGAAAATTTAAATTGTTTGCCCATTTAAAAGACTACATTTATTAGAAAATATATTCAACTTAACTACAGAAAGAACCGTAAAAATGACTTCATATGATACTATGGACAACCATGTAGAAGGGCAAAAGGGTTTCTGTTTGATAGACCAGCAGATGGTTCCTTTTGAATTTCAGTCTTCTAAGTGGCATTCACTATAACAAAAGGGTAGCGGGAAGTAAAAGAGTGGATGTAAGATTTTTGGGGATCAAGTGAACACAAAACTGGAAATAGGATATATCCAGGTGCCGGTCTATATTAACAGTCATGCTTGAGAACAGGGAAAGTTCTTGTCTGCTCTTGGTGGGGGACAGATACAGAGTGCGATGGATAAATTGTCATCTAAATTATGCAAAAATGGAAATAACACTGACATCTCATTTTAACAGAGATATTTACCAAAATTATACAAAAAATATCTTGAAATGCTAAAGTGTAAATTTATTCAATAAAATCACCATTGGCTTCATCCACGGCCTCCAGATGACTTCGGAATCTCCTGCAACTCTTCTGGACAGTCTCCTTGTTTAAGTTGGTGAATGCTGCCATAATCCTTGTCTTCAGTTTATCTTTGGTATTACAAGGAGTTTTGTTGATCTCTCGCTCAACTGCACCTCACACATAATAACCAAGGGGATTGCAGTCTAGGGAGTTAGGTGGCCAGAATGTAAGGAATGATGTGATTGCAGAAATTGTCTGACAGCCATGACTGGGTTCTCCTGCTTGTGTGATATGGTGCAGAGTCCTGTTACCAGACATAGGGTCTTCCAGCAACCACCCTCTTGAACCAGAGCAGCACTAACTTCTCAAGGCACTTGATGTAGGCCTCCATGATTTGTCTGAGGCCCAGTAAGAAGATGAATGGAGAACTCATCCAACTCTTTCTGGATCCTCTGCACTGTCCTCAGATTGACACCCAAACACTCTGAAATGTTTGTATTGGAGTGTCTGGCACAAATTCCAAGCAGTAGAGCATGTGGTTTCCAAATATCTGACAGATTGAATTGTGTCATAGTTCTCTTTTTCTCATAGATGGTGCCCAACTGACCCTACTATGCTGTGTAGGTGACAAAATCAAAAACAAACAAGGTGATTGCACAAAATTAAAAATATAAAATGGCGAAAAATTTAACAGTCACATTATGTACATCTGTCAAGCAGTTTAGTTTGTTTTTTTTGTTTCCAACATTTTCATTATTAAATATCCCTTTGCTCGGGTGAACATTAGTAGATAAAAAACAGTTTCAGTCATTGTGCCCTCGGGCCTTCATCAGGTTTCTGTAGATCCAGGTAACTTTCAGGGAATTTTGAACTGAGCACTTTATTTAATCTATGGGCAAAGATTGTTCTTCCACTGTAAATATCTAGGGATATCTCGTCTTATTCTTATTTAGTATTGGTCAGTTAGTACTCACTCTATTTCTGTAGGTAATTCAATTGTTCAAGTTTTTTTATATTAAAAATCTGAATTCCAAACGATAATAAAATAAAAATAAAGAAAACCTGGGTATGCCTGTTAAATAAATCATTTGTATTTACAAATATATGTACATGAATTCAAAAGAGTGAAAAAGGATTAAAAATAGGCTTCAGTTGAGTTAAAGTCTTTGGGTTGTTGGGACACAGAAAAAGATGTAATTTAGAAAAGACTTTTAACTAGTTGGTCTACAGAAAAAAAGCTGTAGCTGAAAAAAGACATCATTCACTGACTATCTTTGTTGCTGCTGTAGTTGATTTGTTTGAAATTGCCAACACATGTTTCTCTCAGAATGTGCTGTAGGGAGGCAGTTACTTCTCCCTGTCTGGAAGTTGAAATCTGTGGGTTTTTATAAGAAATTTTTCCTGTAAGTAGGCCCAAGAAAAATAAGGTTTTAGTTTTTGCTGATCAAATATTTCACATAGTGAAATTAATTTCTAACCAATAGACACTTTGATTTAAAGGGTGTGTTGTATTGTGGAATCTTTTTGGTATGTTTGTAATATTGTCTGTCATTAGGTAAAAAATAAAGTTTAGGTATGTAAAAACATGGTATGCATGTAATTGTGTTAGAAATAATGTTTCTTTCCTATAATTCTACAGAGTGTAAATCTACCTGGCCCAGGGATTGAACTCACAATCACTATATTGTCAAATCCTTGATATCAACACTTTAATCCACTAGGCTATCATCCTGGAAATTAAATAAAGGATTTAGTTTGAAATTCCTTGAAGGTTAACTGGATTGACAGACATCTGAAGAAGGCAGAGGAACTTAACAGCCGAGACATTGTGATATAACAAAGATGAGGTTTGATTGGTTGATTGTTCTGTTGTGTATTTAATGCTAAAAATGTAAAAAAAAAAATAGCTGTAAACAATCTTTTGGGGTGTTGATTCTTTCATTCTCCAGTCATACCTTTAGAATGGGGTTATTTAGTGCTATAATTTGTGGTATAGACCAACCTCTTTCAAATAGGCTAGGATAGTCTCTGCTTCTATCTTAAAAAGGTTCTCTAGACTTGTCATGTCATGTAAAATCATTGATGCATAGGATGCAAGGTCACAAATATTGTTTAGAATGTTTTAAGGTATATATGCCTCCTGACATGTGCGTTCAGAAGGATGTTCTTTTTTCAGGGGAAATCAATGAGTGATATAGGTGTGTCCTACTCTGATACTTGATAGGATAACTACTTCTTTTGGAGAAAGACTGTGACCATGATGCCATTCTCATAGAATGGGTTTCATTTTGTAAAGTTTGTTCATTGGGTGGTAGTTCACTAAATCTTGCCAGTTATTTAGAATATATAGTTTATAGTTTCCTTGAAGTCCATATAGGGGATTTTCAAATTTGAAATGTTTGTTTTTAAGGATTCCTGTGCTGCCATGACAGCTTTTTCATTTCCACAGAAGCCAATATGGCTAGGTACCCAACAGAGGACAAGTTTTTTTTATTCTTGTGGATGAGATTGATCTGGTTCAGTAATTTAACTATTAAGGGATTGTTTGTGTTTTTGTTTCTCAGTGATGTAACTGTGGATAGTGAATCTGAGAAAATGTCTGGCTTATTGTCCGTTATGATATTTAAACTTCGGTACTGTTTTTTGATTTTGGTGTCATCAAGAATGGCTGAACATACGACTTTATCAACACTTTTTGAGCCATCAATATAGATGTGCCTATAGCTTGGGTGATCTTGTAAAATATTATCTACTAGTATGGGAATCAATCTAACATTACAAAAACAAAACAAAAAATGAAAAAGATCCATGTAAGATGGGTTTCATGCCTTTCCCAAGAATATTAATACAAAATTCATACCGAAAAGATTCTTTTTTTATTAAATATATGTCTTATAAACAATCTTTTGGGTCATTCATTCTTTCACCCTCTAATTATACCTTTAGAATGGGGTTATTTAGTGCTATAATTTGTGGTATAGACCAACCTCTTTCAAATAGGCTAGGATAGTCTTTAATTTTATCTTCTTGAAAGGATTCTCTAGATTTGTGATGTCATGTAAAATTGTTGATATATAGAGGCAAGATTACTACTATCAGTTATATGTTTTATGGTTTATGCCTCATGATATGCTATACATTCAGGAGGATGTTCATGCTTTAGGATAAAAAAAATAGGAATATCCTCCTGAAAATGCTTAAGACTTCTTTTATGTGCTGTATTGCTTCAGGATGTGATGATCATGGCTCTTTACAACTTGTTTCTTTTTTTTTTTGTTGCTCTAACATTTGACCCTTTAACATCTCTCTCTGTCTCTTATCATCCATTCACACAAACCCATTAAGTAAGTCTCTTGCTGTTTCTCCCTGCTTCTCTTGTCTTCGGTATGTCCTGTGTGGATTAAATTCTCCAGGCCTTCTTTCCTCATTTTGTGTCTGTCAAAACATTGTAATAATAACAACAAAGATAAGGACATTAGTTCAAATGTAAATAATGTGAATAAATGTTATTTTTTTAAGCATTTCACCCCAAACAAGGTGGGAGAGGCACAAGTATGCAGGGGGTTACAGAGAGTGAAAGTGAGGGAAAAGACTGTGTATAGAGGGGGGGATTGAGGAAAAGAAAAAAAGAAGAATGCGGATCAAGGCAACAGAAGATGGCAATTGACGTTGAATGTGGTTGTTTATTTTGCTTCTCTTCTAAAAGATAATCATTTACCATTCTTTAATACCTACTTCTTCTGTATGACATTCCTTTTAGGATGCTGACGATTATGGCTCTCCACAACTTCCTGATTTTTGTTGTTCTAACTTTTGATCCATTACTACTTTTTGTCTTTGTTCTGCCCTCTATTCACTCAACCATTCACCCTTGTATGGAGTATTGCTGCCATATATGGTCTGGAGCCCCTTCTGTTTGCCTCGGGGTTCTTGATAAGCTCCAGAGATGAACATGCAATATAATTGGCCCTGATCTGGCATCTCGTCTGCTCTCTCACAGACGTGCCATCACCTCTCTCTGTCTTTTTTACAAATACTTTCATGGTAATTGCTCTGATGAGCTGCTTTCGCTGGTTCCCAGACTCCATAAATTCAAGCGTCCTACGTGGCTGGCATCTCGCTCTCACCCTTTCACTGTTGAAAATGTTAAATGTAGCCGTCTCTTCTACTCCAATAGCTTCATATCTTGCACCTCTCACCTGTGTAACTCCTTTCCTTATTCCTGTTTCCCTGATAGCTATAAACTCCAATTATTCAAATGTAATGTCAATCGACATATCCAGTTGCCTTGATCTATCCACTATCCTTCTCCTCATCCTTCTCCCCATCACTCCTATCTGCTCTCGCTCCAAATCCTCTGTAACCCCTTGCGTGCTAGTGGCTTAGGAAAAAAAAAAACAAAAAACATAAACTTGTTAAGTAGGTTATTTGTTGTTTCCACCAATTTCTATTTTCTTCAGTATGTTTTGTGAGTGTTAGATTCTCCCAACCTTCTTTCCTCATTTTGTGTCTCAGAAATTTCTGATTGTAAGTATCAGTTTCATTGTAATTTCGTTTTTTCTTAAAACTTCCACATTGCTCATATGTTCTGTCCATGGTATTCATAGCATTCAACAGGAGAACCACACGTCTGTCGTTTCAAGTCTCATCTTCATTTGTGAGGAAAGTATCCAATATTCACTATTGTCATATCAAAGATTAGATATTATATAACAGTTTGTCTATGTGCAAAGGGTTTAAAAATCAGCTGAAGTTTTATTTATAGCTGTAAATGCAAATATAAGTTTTCCTTCCATCTCTTGTACGGAAGAAATTCTCAGTTTATTGTATCATTTTTAATCTAGCAGATGGAATTTAATACACATTGATAAAACAGTCTCGTTCTGATTGTAAATATTTATTTCCTTCTTGTTTTCTATTTTCCTAAAAACTTCCTTATTGCTCACATGTTCTGTTCATGATATTCTTAGCATTCATTAGTAGAACCATGTATCTGTCTCTTATGAAGAGATTGTCCAGTATGCATGTAAGAGATTAGATATTACCTAGCACATTTTTTTAAAGAATTTTCCTATCTCTTAATACTTTACTTAGTTTCTGAAAGACATCTTTTGCTATTCTTATGTACATTTGAATCAAAATTTTACTCATGAGAGTGACCATTTTTCTTAGTTTAAAGACTTAATTCATTTTCAAAGACTTTCCACATATAAGAAAGGCAGCAAATTTACACACCATAATTTCTGTATATAAAAAGCACTTCTCAAAATGTTGTTGGTGTGAAGACATTAAAGCAATTTTATAGGAAAACAATAAGTTATTTGAGAAGCTTAGAGGTCAAATAACAAGAAACATGTTTTTTGAAGGTCAATGATTGTCTGGGAACTTGTCAACTAGGGTGGTCAAAGTTGCCCCAAGACAATCAGAACTTTTGGGGTAACTTTGACCACTAAGCTGGAAGCAATTTTTAAAAGGCCTGGGCACAAGGTATTTCCCAGAATGCATTGTTCTGACAAGACTGTGCATGTCTTTCCTTTCCCGTCAAGATCTCAAGGAAGAAGGTCACAGGAAAACTAAAGTGAGTGATCTTTCTTGATTTATCCTTTTTGATATCATCAATCAATCATAAGATTTCTTTTCCAAGTAATGTACTAGATGTAATTTATCTTTAGTTTCAACATTTTGGATTAAATTGAAAGAATATATGGAAATCCTGCAACAAATGTTGTCAGAAGCCTGATTTTATAGATGTTCAAAGTTACCAGTCCACACATAACTGCAACAAGCACTTATATACATAGGAAAGGTTGCAAACAGCTACAGTGCTCAAAGTTACCCAACTGCCAAGTAACATTGACCACCATGTAAAAAGCCTTTTTTTTCTGACATCAAACAATTAATTTCCACTATATCTTCACATATGTAGCCGTTTAGTCCATGCATGACTTTTGCCATCTCTATTTGCGTCAAATGTACATCCACTAAACAGAATTTTCAACTTTTATCCAAAAAGTGGAACAAAGCCACCCCTGTTTACAGTATATAGCAGTCTGACTCCTTACAATAGGATGAAAAATCAAGTTCTGTTACATCTGTAGATACATGGTGTGGTAGAAATAACTCCGACATATACCTCCCAGAAATATCTCTGACATAATGGTAAGTTGTTAGTGGCAATGGTGTTGTCATCTACCTTTTTACTTTTTTTTTTTAACTAATGTTCACCTAATACAAGGCCCAAGAACCACTCAAGGTAGAAGGTTACAGTGTGGTGTTGTATGACTGTAAGAAAGAGTGAAAAATGAAGTTCTTGGGACTATATGGGAAAGATAAAGGCTAACTCTAGTCTAGAAGATTTAATTAGTGAATAAAATTTCAGAGTCAAGTTGGAGACATTAGCAGTATAGAGTGGATGTAGACTTTAGAAGGAACTGAAAAGCTATACATAAACAAGAAATAAGGGAAAACTGTTCAAAAGACGAGGGAGGAGAGTGGATGATAAGCAAATTTATTTACTTCTATTGTGACAGAAGAAAAAATAATTAGTGAATAAAATTTGAGAGTTCAGGCAAAGATGTTAGAAGTGTAGAGTTGAAGTAGACTTTAGAAGGAACCAGAAACCCAATCCTAAAGAGGAAACAAGGGATAAACCTCTACTCCTATTTAAAAAAGCTATCTACTTCTACTGAAGGAAGAAAATAAATAACATTTCAGAGTTTAGGCAGAGACGTTAGAAGTATAGAGTTGAAGTAGACTTTAGAAGGAACTGGAAACCCAATCCTAAACAAGAAAAAAATAAATAAATAGTAATTAAAATTATGAAAAGTGTAGGCAGAGACCTTACCATTATGTGTGAGGTATTAGAAAATAAATTAGAAATAAATGTTTTCTTTTTATCTCATGTACTGATGAAAGTTTCAGTTTACGGTGTAATTTTTAATCTGGCTGATGGAATTTAATACACTCTTGTTTTTTGTTTTCTTAATCAAAGTGACTAGTGTCAACTAGTTACATAATAATATCCATCAAGCAATATCAGTTGAAATTTGCATTCTACTAAATGTCTTTTCTTTTCTTCTCATGACTAATCAGGAATTTTGCATTGCCTTCTATAGTGACAGTGGTTAAGTGAGCAGAGAGACAATCTGTCAGACGTCTGGGCTTGACTTCTAAAAGGATGCATTGTATTTTTAAAATTACATTTGAAATCTCAACCAATCAGTTTAGTATGCAGTGGATAGATCATTGGACTGGAGGGTTTGAGGTTTAACCTTCTGCATTGCTGGATAAAGAACAAAAATCTTTATATTTTCTCTAACTGTATACTATCACCGTTGTACCAAAAAGGAATAGGACTAAGCATGAAAGCAATTGATTATTTGACAAACAAAAAGAAGGCACTGCCTTTCCTAGCTCTTGGCAAATGTCAGAAATGTTTGGTTAATATTATCATTTCATGGAGCCAAGCAGGAGTTCTCTTCTGTGTGAAAAAGACAAAACAAAAATCAAACATCAAAAATTAAAAACAAATATTCCTTTTCTGTTGTTGATTGAAACTTCAACATGTTATAAAATAAAATAAGACATATCTCGGCTGATTTACAGGGAAATAAACTAACATACTCAAGAGCGAGAGCCGGATGTGAATGGGACAAGGCCCCGTCACAAAATGACCATTATCTTCATTTACGCATGTTCCCGATGCACGAGTTCCGGTCAAAAAATAAAATAATATTTTAAAGTGTTTCTATTTTTCAACCAATAAAAATGCTTCCCTCCTAATTATACTCGCGTCATTTTTCGAGCCTGTTAAGCCATAAAAAAACGCCATAAAAGGGGTCACACGGAAGTACACTGCAGTCAACAGGAGGCCAGGGAGGAGACCTGTCATGGTCAGGCTGAGCAGTCAGCAGCAGTCAGCAGGGGGAGCGCCAGCTCCAACCAGTGTGAACCAGATTCGAAGCCGGCTTATGAACTTTACCACAAGGTAGCTGTCCCAAACCCACAAGTTCATGTTGAAATAAATCACGTAAATCTATTTCTACTGTTGTCATATTTCTTTCTTGCAACCATACGCTTGTCTATAACAAACAAAAGAAATGAGTCACTGAAAAGAAAAAAATGCTAGTTTCCATAAAATTTTACTCACAAGCTGTGATTTGCTTTCAGGAGTCATATCTCTGGTCATTCAGGTCTGGGGTGAATTTGTTGTATTGATATGAACTCAGTACAAGGGAAGATACAGACCCTTTTCAAGATTGATCTATCTCAGGGTGTTCATATCTATTTCAGTTTACACTATTTACATTATTCAGACCATTGTCCTCATCTTTGTCACCATATTTATTACAACGTTTCGACCATTGTAAGCTCAGGTCTTTTTCAGGTGGTTGGAATGTCGAACTAAACCCTTTATTTCGCTCGCTGGGGTAGACTGTTCTAGTTCCATGTGCCATATCTAATGGATGTCAGTTATCAGTTATCTCCTGCTAATTCCTCAAGGACACATGGCACAGTGGATAAAGGTGTTAATTAGATCCAGACAGAAACCAAATAGTGTGAGTTCAATACCTGGTTAAGGCGGTGGAGAACTTGGAGAGGGGAATTAACAAGAGATAACTGATAAATGACATCCATTAGACACGGCATGTAAAACTAGAACAGTCCACCCCAATTCAACATTCCAACCACCTGAAGAAGGCCGACGGATACAATGGCTGAAATGTTGTAATAAATATGGCAACAAAGATGAGGACAATAGTCTGAATAATGTAAATAGTGTATGTAATACCTCATCTCAGAAATATAGACAGATACTATTTAAGTTTGTTTCTAACTAATTATCTATCTATCTCAGTCTGTTCATATTTATCTATCTCATTTTGTACATATCTATCTATCTATCTATCTATCTATCTATCTATCTATCTATCTATCTAATTCTGTTCATTATCTATCTATCTATCTATCTATCTCAGTTTGTGCATATCTATCTGTCTATGTTTGTTTATCTCTCTCTCTCTCTCTCTCTCTCTCGCTCGCTCTATCTATCTATCTATCTATCTATCTATCTATCTATCTATCTATCTATCTCAGTCTGTTCATATCTTTTTATGTAATTTTGTATATATCTATGTCTATCTCAGTTTGTTCATAACTATCCACCGCTCTTATTTTGTACATATCTATCTATCTATCTATCTATCTATCTATCTATCTATCTATCTATCTATCTATCTATGTCTGTTCATTATCTATCTATCTATCTATCTATCTATCTATCTATCTATCTATCTATGTCTGTTCATTATCTATCTATCTATCTATCTATCTATCTATCTATCTATCTATCTATCTATCTATGTCTGTTCATTATCTATCTATCTATCTATCTATCTATCTATCTATCTATCTATCTATCTATCTATCTATCTATCTATCTCACTACCTTTTTAGTTGCATGTTTATTAAGTGAACTGCTGAAGTCCACCTGAGCTGGGAATAATGTTAATAATTTCCCAGAGAGAAGCTGAAAGAACATTGAATGGAGAGAATCAATAAAATCCATAAATTGACTTTTTCCATTGATTCTTCCATTGTTTTATCCTCTTCCTACTTTTGATCTTTGCTTCCTGCCCACCATCCAAATTGCTTATTGAATGTGAAGTCTTTCAGCCAATATTGCCACCCCATCTTTCTATACAGTCTATCAAATATTATACTGCAGTCCTTAGGCATGTTTTTTTTTTTCGAATAGGTGCCAGCCTGCATTTAGACTCCAATGAATGATACTTTCGATTGGTAATGTAATTTGGGATTCACCAATAATAGACGTGTAAATTGAGAAAAACCTGTTAGAAGTCAATAAAGATATATTTGCGTATCTATCAAGAGAGCAAGATCATCATTTCATCAATAAATTCCTTCATTTTGTGTTTTATGTTTCAGTCAGAATTTTTATGGGATGAAATGTTCTCTGTAAAAAAATGATTCCAAAAATATTCTCTGGCTTTTTCAGTGTTGTCTGAACCTTTGACATGAATTATTGCAGTTATTCCAAGAATTATTTAAACTAATATCCCCATCCTTATTGTTTTTATTTTTGGTTGAAGTATTCTTTGGCCTTCTTCAGTGTCTGAAATTAATAGATGAGACATTGTCATTGTTCCACATCTCATTCAGACTAATATCCTCATCCTTATTGTTTTTATTACTATATTTTGGTTGATGTATTCTTTGGCCTTCTTCAATGTCTGAAATTAATAGATGAGTCATTGTCATTATTCCACATGTCATTCAGACTAATATCCTCATCCTTATTGTTTTTATTACTATATTTTGGTTGATGTATTCTTTGGCCTTCTTCAATGTCTGAAATTAATAGATGAATCATTGTCATTATTCCACATGTCATTCAGACTAATATCCTCATCCTTATTGTTTTTATTACTATATTTTGGTTGATGTATTCTTTGGCCTTCTTCAGTGTCTGAAATTAATAGATGAGACATTGTCATTGTTCCACATGTCATTCAGACTAATATCCTCATCCTTATTGTTTTTATTACTATATTTTGGTTGATGTATTCTTTGGCCTTCTTCAATGTCTGAAATTAGTAGATGAGTCATTGTCATTATTCCACAAGTTATCCTCATCCCTATTGTTTTTATCACTATATTTAAGCTGATGTGTCCTTTAGTCTTCCTGAATGTCATGAAGTTTCAGCCACTGTTCCCTTCAGCTTTCATCAAGTGTATGCTAATCCTTGTAGCCTACAGGTAATTTTGAACTGAACACTTTATTTAATCTACAGGTGTAGACTGTTTCCATTCCAAAAATATCTATTCCCATCATTTCAATATTACATTGAAAAACAAAAGTCTAATTCTAAAACTTGAAGGGGGCTGGGGGTGGTGTCCACTGGCTGACTGGTAGTGAAACTTTGTTTAAATTTCCAGCATTTTAATTAAATTTTGATCACTTGAAAAGTTTTCACATTTTCAGGTAAACTTTCATGTTCTCTGGATTATAGCAATGGATAGAATTGGAATTCACTGTAACCAAAAAGTCAGGGATCAATTTATAAATTGTTTCTATAGAGAATTGATCCCTCACTTTATATCCACATCATACTTTATCCAATATTGATTATCTATGTAGGCATGTTTTTCAAATTTGATTTTACTAGTTTTAACATGTAAAAATTTCACGGCTTTCCTGTCTGAATTTTCTGATGAATCTTAATTCTTAAATTAATGATTGAGTAAGATCATGGCAAGTTCTAAGACAATAAAATATCCGTAGAAATTTCCCTATTGCATCGTTAAATATTTGATTGATTTGGTTTCATTTGTTTTACAGCATATCAACCTCAGTGGGTTATTTAATGCCAAGAAGATTTTTATTACTGGTAATATTTTTTCCAAAAATGTATTGCTGGTAATATTTTTTCAAAAATGTATTACTGGTAATATTTTTTTCAAAAATGTATTGCCGGTAATAATGCATTGATGGCAATAATTTTTTTCCTTAATTGCTGGTAATAATTTTTACAAAAATGTATTGCTGGTTTTAAAACCTATTTTTACACTTTCATAGTGTTTTGAACCCAGTTTGGGGTTAACTATTAGCCCATAGCTGGGACCCTAACAGGTGCTACCACCCAGGTCAGGATGGACCTGGGAACAATAGCAATTAAGTTGGTTTCACACTCCTCAAAAGCTCCTGATAAGAGGCCTTGCTGTTGGATGTAGTTTATTGTCTTGCCCAGGATGGGGATGTAGTTTATTATCATACCCAGGAAGAGTTAAATATTTGAGCTTAACAACTTTAACAAAATATTTTAATAACAATTATAAATATGAATGCTAGTTGTTATTTTAAGAAGTGGGTACAAATGAAAACAATTTGAAATTAATGACTTTTCTATTTCACTGAAACAGCCATTAAACACTTCTATCTTTCCCTTTTTTTTCCTTTCCTTCATTTTCTCACTAAAGTCGAGTAGTGTCTTTTCCCCTCTTTCTATGTAATCAAAACAGAATAGTCATTTATTTATAAGGTACTGGCAGGACATAACGGTCGTGTAAACTAACAAAAAGAGGAACAAGCACACTGCTAATAGGATTCTCTCTGGACTATAAAAAGCGGGAGAATGTACTGTGGTGATAAAGTCAGGATTCAGTTTATAAATAAATTGCAATACAGAATTGATCTCCCACTTTATAATCACATCACATTTTCTTGTTTGTTAATCAAATATTAATTATCTACACAAGCATGTTTTTCAGATTTACTTTCATGCTCACTGGGTTATAGAAATGTAGAAAATCTACTGTGGCCATAAAATGGGGGATTAGTTTATAAATTGATTGTAATAGGGAATTGATCTCCCACTTTATATCCACACCACACATTCTTTGATTTGGTTGGTTGATTTTGTTTAGTGGCATATCAACCTCATTGGGTTATTTAATGTTGAAATCTAAAACTTTTGAGCACAATTTTATGGCTTCAATTACAGATAAAATGCATTGTTGGTAATTTTACTATAAATATTGGTATTTTTACTATAAAAATGTATTTTTATACTTTCATAGTATTTTGTTTTTATTGTGTGTGGGGGTGTCACTATTTGCCCATAGTTGGGACCCTAACAGGTGCTACCAACCCAAGTAGGGTGAACCTGGGAACAATAGCAATTAAAAGATGCTTCTATGCTGCTCAAAATTTCCAATCTTCTGATCAGAGGCCTTGCTGCTGGATGTAGTTTATCGTCATACCCAGTTCTTCTTTGATGATCAAATACTGATTACCTACAAAAGCATGTTTTTCTGATTCATTTTCACCTTTTCTGAACAATAGAGAATCATTTGTGGCCACTAAAATGGTGGATTTATCTTTCTGCTTTTGTTTGCTCTTGAAATCCACTTCCAAATTTATGTCTGGATTTTCTGTCTAATATTCTTGGTTTTTTTTAAGCAATCAATGTGGGAGTGCCATTAGCACACAAGGGGTTGCAGAGAGTGGGAGCAAGAGTAAAGAGGGGGTGTTTGAGGAAAGGATATAGAGAAGGACCGGGGTCAGGACCAAGGCATCAGAAGATGTCGATTGACATTACATTTGAATATTTGAAGATTATAGCTATTAGGGAAGCAAGTAGGAGGAAGGGAGTTCCACTGTTGGGAAGTGCGAGCGAAGAAGCTGTTGGAGTAGAAGAGGCGGTTATGTTTAACTGTTTTGACAATGAAAGGGTGGGACCGAGATGCCAACCTAGTAGCACGTTTAAATTCATGCAGTTGGGGTACCAGTGAAAGTAGCTTGTCAGAGCAGTTGTCATGAAAATATTATTGAAAAGACAGAGGGAAGCCACATCACATCTGTGAGAAAGTTGAGATGCCAGATCAGGACCTATCACATTGCATATCTGTCTCTGGATTTTGTTGAAGACCCCAAGATGAACAGTGGGAGCACCAGATCATATATGGCAACTTTAATTTGAATTTTTATTTTAGTTTTTGTTTGTTTTTTAACTCTTTTTCTTCTTCATCATCTCTCTTTCTTTTAAAGATGCATTCCTCTACCCTTTCTTTCACACCTCTTATTCTTTTTCATTACGCTTTCATTTTTCCTTCTTTTCTTCTTCCTATTAAATTCTTCTTCTTCTTCTTCTCTTCCTCCTCTTCATTTTTTTTTCTTCTTTTTTAATTTACTGTATGTATCATGTAAATTTTGAAAACCTAATTTTGAAGCTAATTTTAAGGGGGTAACATCATACACAAGATATAAAATTAGTTTTTGTACTGCTGGACCTGTCTATGCTGTTAACCAAAATATATATCCATTTACTGTAGTCAAATTAGTTTCAAAATTAGGTCTTCAAAGGTCACATGATATGCGAGTATATATGATAATTCAATAATCCTTCTCCGAATTTTCTTTTATCTTTCATTTTTTTCTTTTTCTTTCTTTTCCTTTGTTCTTTTTTTCTTCATTTTTTCTTTCTTTTTTCTTCATTTTTCTATCTTTTTCTTTCTTTTTTCTTCCTTTTTGTTCATTTTTCTTTCTTTTTTCTTCATTTTCTTTCTATCTTTTTTCTTTTTTATTCATTTTTCTTTCTTTTTTCTTTATTCTTCTTTTTCTTTCTTTTTCTTTATTTTTTCGTTTTTCTTTAGTTTTCTTTCTTTTTTCTACATTTTTCTTTCTTTTTCTTAATTTTTTTCTTCATTTTTCTTTCTTTCTTTTTTCTTCATTTTTCTTTCTTTTTCTTTTTACTTCATTTTTCTTTCCTTCTTTTTTCTTCATTTTTTTTCTTTCTTTTTTTGTCATTTTTCTTTCTTTTTCTTCATTTTTCTTTCTTTCTTTTTTCTTCATTTTTCTTCTTTTTTCTTCCTTTTTTCTTCATTTTCTTTCTATCTTTTTTCTTTCACTTTCTCTTCCTTTCCTTTTCATTTCTTTTATTTCTTCATTCCTTCTATCCTTGCTTCCTTCCTCCTATAACCCTTTCACTTTATGTACTAGACCAGTGATTCCCAACCACCTTGCCGCAGAACTCTAGAGTGCCATGAAAAAACAAGCACAGGTTTCATAATAAAGATGTTACACAAATAGTCGAAAAATTGAAATAAATTAAGTTCATATTTTTGCGTATCATGATACATATTTAGGTGATCAGGTATCTTTCGATACATGACTGACAAAGCAGATTTTTTTCCCACAGTAGGTTGCCATTTCTTTCTGCGGTAGACCAGTTGCCATCCAAGGCTATAGAACCCAGTCTGCCCTGCTATTTACCTATAGCTGGAGGGAGAAGAGGATTCCCACCTTTCCCAACGATATTAGCACGAAAGTGAATGTAATGGATTTGACAGGAATTCGAGCTCAGCTCTCCGATTCCTCAATCCGAGCCACTATCCATTACTCCATTACTCCACTGTGCCTCCTTTGTGTGTATATTTTTCTAAAATCTATGGTTTTATTTCATAACATTTAAATGTATAAAAATATTGCTATGTGTGCCGTGATATTTTCATTTGCCCCTTAGTGTTCCATTGTTTAAAAAAGTTGATTAAAACTGTGCTAGGCTCTGTAATCTGTGTCCAAATATTACACTTTATCCACAGTGCTGGTATTATGTTTAGAAGGCTGAACCTTAAAAGGTTTCATCATCTGCATATTTTATTTGTCAATTACATAGACTCTCTCATAACTCAGATGAAAATTGGTATTTTGGATCTTATCACTTTTATTTGTAATTTCCTTTTAATACCAAAACAATAGATGTTTAACATTTGATCTGAACACTGTTCAATAATTTGGAGATGTGGGTGGCCTAGTGGTTAAATGGTGTTGAGAGTAGCTTGGCATTATTCCAAATAATAAATGCATGAGAAATAACCAAAGAAACAAGTAACAGAAGATCTTGTTTTGATCAATATATGGCATTGCATATCCTTTTGATTTCTTTAGACATTCAAGTTCATTGATCAGACTTACTGGAAGTTTCTTGGACATGGAAATGTCAATATTGTATGACTCTTGGTTGGCGCCTTACCAGATTTGCATTTGCTAAATTCCTTCTAACTGTTCTTTATTCTACTCCCACATGTCAACTAAATATAAAGCATTAAAATATACAAAATCTATCTTGGTAATTAGCTTTTGTATAATATAAAGAACATATATGGATATCTATCTATCTATCTATCTATCTATCTATCTATCTATCTATCTATCTGTTTTCTAGTTTAGACTGACTATCTCTCTCTCTCTTTCTATACATCTATCTAGCTACTTTGTCTTTCTATCTGTTTATTTGTTCATATCTATCTATCTATTTTTCTTTCTATCTATCTATCTATCTATCTATCTATCTATCTATCTATCTATCTATCTATCTATCTATTTTCTAGTTTATACTAACTCTCTCTCTCTTTCTATCTATCTGTCTAGCTACTTTGTCTTTCTATCTGTTTATTTGTTCATATCTATCTATTTTTCTTTCTATCTATCTATCTATCTATCTATCTATTTTCTAGTTTAGACTGACTATCTCTTTCTCTCTTTCTATCTACCTATCTAGCTACTTTGTCTTTCTATCTGTTTATTTGTTTCTATCTATCTATCTATCTATCTATCTATCTATCTATCTATCTATCTATCTATCTACTCTTTTCTTTCTATCTTTTTATCTATCTCAATCTGTTCATATCTCTCTATCTAGCTATCATTCCTATCTATCTATCTATCTATCTATCTATCTATCTATCTATCTATCGATCTATTTACTTTTTCTTGCTATATGTTCATCTATCTCAATCTGTTCAAATCAATATATCTACTTTTTCTTTCTATCTATGTACTTTTTTCTTTCTATCTAATTACCTATCTCAATCTGTTCATATCTATCTATCTATCTATCTATCTATCTATCTATCTACTCAGACACAAGAATATACTGAAAGGTTCTCAGCTGAACCAAGAAAAACTTTTAAAAAATGGTATCATTTGGTCAGATTATAGAAACTGGGTTTGTCCAAGAACTTTCTCACACTTACTTGTCAACACACACACATACAGATTCTGAGGCAAAAGATACAATTAAGGATGTGCAGGTGGTTTAATGGATACCAGCTTACAATAAGAAATCGAGGATCTGAGTTCAGATTCTAGTCAAGTTGATTGCATTCACTTATATGCAAATACTCTTGGGAAAGATAGAAATCCATTACTAGGATATATATCTGAAAAGATCAATATTATTCCCAGAAAAATTTTAATGCCATATTCACTTGCACAAAAAAAAAATAGGAAGAATTATTCTTAAAGTCTAAAATATGCTTCAGCTGCAAATAACCCAAAACCGTAAAAAATAAATAAAATATTAGACTATTAATATGCTCCAGCTCTTTGTCATTTTGGTACTACAAGACAAATGGATGTAATGTGACTTGAGAATTATTCCAGTGGAAGTCTGGTGCAGCATCCTGCAAAATAAATGAATAATTCTCAGAAAAATCTGTAATAAATGACTTCACTTTTGCCATCAAAGAATTTTTCTTCTTAGATCAAAATTTTGATTGTTCTTTGGCAATGAAATCATGCTTTTTCAAGGTTTGAAGTTCGACACAAAAAGTTTCAATAAATTCTTCCATAGATTATGATACAGTTTGTAGTGTAGTTCTGTCAGTTGATAGATATAGTTTGTATATAAAATCATCTATTAAATTTTTATTTAGAATTTCTTCTATATATATATAAAACAAAATCTTCCATCAAATTGCTACAAGTTGATCAGCAGTTAAAGGTTACTTCATTGCATGTAACAGCAGCTATGCATTGGTGCTGATCTGTTAAATGATATTGTTCATCTTGAGTCAAGATGAGCTTCCACAATCATCATTCATATTTTGTGATATATTGTACAAATACAGAAGACATGGTGTGTTTTAGCACCACCTGCTAGGATACATTTTTTTGGTCTGAGCTCAGAAAATTTTGAAAAATTAATTTGATTTGGATTTTTTGATTTTAAATAATTGGTATGCCTCTTTCAGATTACAGAGTACAAGATACTTTTGTTCCTAAACTCCTCTACCATTCTTTAAGATTCTCTTATAGACAGGAATTACTATGCTGACTGCTCCACTCTTATAAAACAGCACAACTTTGTCAATTGTCTCTTTTACGAATCTACATTTTCCTATATTTAGTAGAGATAATATTCCTTATTCATTTACAAGTTTTTTGCTTTGTCTTGCCATGTATATTGTGGTGCCAAATTCCATTTGAATTCTTTGGATATTCCAGCTTTTTGGAAATATTGTCAAAATTTGTACTTTTTGGAACCAATAATTTCACTTTTATCAGATCTTTTATGCTTGTCTTGATAAGAACTTTTAGTCAGAATCAGTTTAATTTTCTTTGATACTGCTCCTTTAATTTTTCCTACTTTTTTATTCTTCCTTATAACTGGTTTGTTCTTAAGAGTTTTAGATGCTTGATTGGTAATTCTACCAACCATTAACAGTGACTCATTAAAACATTGCACAATTCATTTTCAATATCTACAAAAATTCTAGAAGGCTGTGACTGTCCTTCAGCTGAAGTCAAAGTACATTCAGAAAACTCAGGTAATGCTGTTAATTCTATTCGATAACGGGTTTGCTTGTTAATCTCTTTGTAAATGTTAAGAATCTTTTTTTAAATATTCATTTCAATGTATCACTTTTTCAGATCAAAACTTAATTTTTAAATATATATAGAAACACTGAAAATTTCATTGTTTTGTGCATTTAGTGTACAGTGTCGAATGTCAACAAAAATTTGTTAACTATTAATGTCATTTGTTTTATATTTTCATATTATTTCACGTTATCTTAACATTGATTCATGACATTTTTTTAAATTATTATTTTCATTGTCAATTTTTCATATGAAAATCTGTTTGTTGTATAATAAAAATGTAAACAAAACCAAAAATAAGGTTGTTTAGTTTCCATTGAATTAGTCAACATTTAGCCACAAATAACACAAGTTCTATTGATTTTATGATTATAGTTCTTATATGAATAATAATCAGCCTTCAAAGAGCTTTCTAAAGATATACAACATGACCATATTGGGAGATATGAAAATGTTAGTATATAGTGGCAAATACCAAAATCAGCCATTTTGAATTTGCACAAACTCAGTAAAACCCTTGTAACTCAGGCTACAGTCAAAAGTCCACTACAAAATTGTGTACATATCTTCCCATAAGGCAGACAAATTTATTGTCAAACTTTTAAAAAATTAAAGATATGTTTTTCAGTAATTAAATTTTAAGGTCAAGGTCAAATGATCTAATTTGATCTTTAAACAAAAAATAAATAGATTACCTTTTTGATCTATCCAAATAATTTAAAATGGTATATAATTTAGCTTTGTAGGTGAAAAAACAACTGAGATATTAATATTTAAACTGTGACTATTTTCCAAAATTCACCTTTTTCGCAAAGGTCAAAGTGACATATATTGTGAACCCTTTGACATAGAGATATAAAATAGTCACCATTCAATTTCTGTAAGTGTACCAGATTTGAAAAAATTCTGTCGGTGATGGTCAGACCCTTGTCAATTTCACACAGAATGATTCATGGTAAATAATATGAATAATCATTTCTCAACCCAGAAATTCATACAGAAATTTACCCTATTATGCTTGACAGTTGTTGACATGTCAGAATTGAACCCTTCACTTAATCTTTTTTAAGGCAGCAAAGCTCAAATCTGGTTTCATCACTTGGCACAGTTCTCTCTGAATCCCAGCTTCCATACCTGTCCAAAATATACTTTACTTTTTTAATCGAGTTCCTTCCAAGCAAAGTAGTAAGGCCGCTAAGACACAAGTGGCTAAAAAACTGTGTGGTAAAACAGAAACATTACTAATGAGTGAGAACAAAAGGAGTAATCAGGACGACAGTAGATAGTGGAAGGGAGTTCCACAAGCAAGAAGTGCAAGAAAAGAAACTGATAGCATAGAACTTATGGTTACATCTAGCCAACTCAACACCAGTCTAGTACTGTACTTAAATTCAAAAAGTACCATAGAGGAGAGCTCATTTGAACCTTGAAAGTATTTATAAAAAAAGGCAGGGCAAGGCAATCTCATGCTGGTGTGAAAGTGACTGAAGCTGAGATACCAGATCAGGACTAATAATATTGCTGATTCTACTTTGGATTTTATCAAGAATATTTAGATAAATAGCAGGAGCACCAGACTATATGTAGTAGCAATATTCTAAGCATAGGCAAATGGTAGACTTATAGATATGTAGGATAGCTTCTGAAGATTTTATTTGAAAACAGATGTTGATGTACAGGTTATTTCCCTTTTCATTGTTTAGGAATATATAAAGGTGGTAATTTTTTGTGTCATCTTCTTACTGCTAGTGTACTTAATCATTTTTTATGTATGTGGTTATGCATGAGAGTATGTGAGTGAACAAGTGAGAGTGAAAAGAAACAAACAACATTTTAATAAATATTATGTTCCTCATTAAATTAAGTGTGTCATACAGAAAGCCAGTCCGGCCACAGTTTGCACCTGACTAATTTAAAGGGTCAAAAAATTGAAATTGAAATAAAGAAATTTAAAAAAAATGAAGTTTATCAAAAAATGGAACATAATAAATCTTGAAAGAATAAAAAATAACAAGTGAAGACTAGTTTTTTAAATAAAGCAATTGTAAAACATCTGTCTATATCTCTGAGATGAGGTATTATGATTACTTGTATTATTTACATTATTTGGACTGTTATCCTCATCTTCATTGAATATTCACAACATTTTGACCATTGTACACTCCAGACTTCTTCAGGTAATTGGAATTTTGAACATGTAGAAAAATCACGTGGTAGAGATAAACACTTACTTGTGGAGCAAGCTAAGTGAACAATAATCCAACCTTTAGAAAGAGAGCTATTTATGTTGCCATAGAGCATCTCATTGTGCTAAAGTGGGATAGTCCATTGCTTGGGCTGTGATTGGCTGCTGGTACCTGAGTGGAAGTATTTCTATATAAATACCAGCTTGATTCAGCTGTTAGTTTGCAGGGTTTGTATTAAGTTACAACCTGCTTTATTTTTGTCTGCCAGCTGGACGCTAGCTGGGACCTTTACACCGGTAAGTGCTGTTTATTATTGTTATTCTACAGAACAGAAGCCTTTACATCATCCACTGGGTTAGATTGTTCTAGTTCCACATGCCATGCCCCTTCCATATTCACAATGTTTCAGCCATTGTACTCTCAGGCTTTCTTCTTTAGGTTTATAAGTCCCAAAAATTCATACACAGATGAAGGACACCTGGCCCAGTGGATAAAGACATTGGTTAGATCCAGTGACTAGACCCAAAGAGTTAGGAGTTCAATATCAGGCCACAGAGAGAGTTGAGTTAAAGGGAAATAACTGAGATATCCAGAAGAAGCATGGTACGTGGAAGGAGAACAATCTACACCAGTGGACGACTAGTTTGGTTTGAAATTCCAATCACCTGGAGAAGGCTGGAGCATACATTGGGCGAAACGTTGTGAATATGACAATGAAGACAAGAATAACAGTGTGAATAATGTAAATAATACAAGCAGTTGTAAAAGCATGCAAGTAAAACTGACTATTTTTAATGAGCTATGATAATTACTTTTTGAATTATTAAATAGGATGGTCTTGATAAGCTTGGGATGTGGGAGCTGAACGTTTTCCTAAAAAGAAAATAAATAAATACATTCCCAAAGAAGAGTAATTTCTCAAATATGCCTGTTTGTTTTTTAATAATACTTAAAAAATTCCCAATGTCCACTCACTTCAGGATATACAACTAATGGGTGAGTTATGAAAGAAAGGCTTATTCTCTTGGTTTGTAGCATTTCCCCCATTATTGGTATTATCATATAAGATAAGTAATAAGGTAAATGGTGCAACCACTCAAATCTGAGGTTGCCAGTCTACAAGAGTGGCTAGCTAATCCCCACTGCAGACGCCTGCTCAGGCACATTTGTGTTTGTTTAACACCCACAGAGCCCACACATGGTTCATACTGCAACTATGTTGAGCAGGTCTTAATTACAATTTCTGGAGAGAGCACATTATCTAGCAGGATCAACAGTCTGAAAAAGGCTAGCACGCTCAAACCCTCAGTCACAATGACTTTTGACTTCATGCCAGCACAACTACTGATGGCTCCCAAAAGTTCTGTCTAACCAATTTCACAAGGCTTGGGTCAACCTGTGGTATTATTTTCAGGCACTTTCCAAAGGTGCTGCATGCTGGGATCACCTCCTCCACACCAATAACAGCAAGAAGTCACGTTTCTGACAAATCAACAATAGTGAAATTTGAAGCCAGGTCTCATGTTCAGAAAGCGACTGTTCTAACCACTTGGCCATGTGCCCATACCATCCATCCATCCATGATATAATATCCCATCTCACGGATGAATGGAATAGCTGAAAGAAAAGGAAAGACAAACATGCTTTGTTTTCAGAGGGAGTTTTTATGCTGCTAAATCATACACAAAATTATATATACATATTTACACATGTCCTATGCAGAGAAACTATATCACATGTCTACAACAGCAAGCAGTGTGAAAAGAGAGAGAGAGAGAGAGAGAGAGACTTACTTGTAATATTTCCCAAATAGAAAACTGGAGGTATAGTGGTTTCTCTATGAACCTGGTGAGGCCATCTTGTTTTTCCTGTAAGAGCTACTGCTATGACCTGGAAACATCCTTCTTCTCTGGGCTTTACATCACAACTAGTCTTCATTAATCTATCCTATGACATCACTCACTGGCTGTCATGTGATTTATATCAATGAAAGGGAGATGATCACCTTTTGTATCACTACACAAAGAAATAGATCAAGATAAATAAGAAAGTCTTTGCAGATAGATATAAAGATCTCTTATTCTTGTAGTTGAAATCATTTTTTCAAAATGTTGACTAATCTATAGTACTGAAGATTCTTTTTTCATACGTGTATGTGTGGGTGGGTGTTCAGATATCCTGACCAAACAGTAAATACCAAAGGCCCAGCTTGGATAATGTAAGGTTGACCTCGGAGGTCATTTTATTTTACCAATATTTATAAAAATGCACCATGCCATTTTTCATGAAATTTAAAAATTTTTTTTGACAATGATGTTCACTCTGTATAAGGCCTGAGAGCTACTTTAGGTAGATGATTATAGAGTAAGAGGCACAGTTTATGCAGATATTTGGAGAAAATAACAGTTAATCCTAGACTTCAACAGGTTAAGATTGTTGTGATGGGGGAAGCATCCTCTTGGGAGTAAGTTTCACAAAGCAGCAGTTCATAGGAAGAAGCTGCTTGAGTGGAACTTACATGTTAGCCAATACTGCTTTCATTTGGAATTTATAAAATCTTTCTCTTAAAATTATTTTTCAGGAAAACGAGTTCTTCGAGTTCAGTCGCTCTTTCTAGTATTGATGTGAGTTTCCTTCCTAACCTTTTATTTGAAGTCATGTGGAATGTCAAGAGCTTGATTATGTTATTATTTTCTCTTCTCAAGCCCAGTAGCTTTTATCACTCTTTTCAGTATTTATGGGGATTTCCTTCCTAACCTTTTATTTGTAGTCGTGTGGAATATCAACATCTTGATTATGTCAATATTTTCTCTTCTCAAGCCCAGTAACTTTTATCACTCTTTCCAGTATTGATGGGGATTTCCTTCCTAACCTTTTGTTTGAAGTAGTATGGAAAGTCAACATCTTGATTATGTCAATATTTTCTCTTCTCAAGCCCAGTAGCTTTTATCACTCTTTCCAGTATTGATGGGGATTTCCTACCTAACCTTTTATTTGAAGTCATGTGGAATGTCAACATCTCGATTATGTTATTTTTTCTCCGAGTTACATGTGCTTTCTATTTTAGCTCTTGCCAGAGTTGAAATTCCTAAAGTGGTATGGTTTCTGTTATTTGCTACAGTACTTTTTGATTCTGTAGTGCTAATCCATGAGGTTCAAAGAAGGATAGCTCTCGCTAAGATTGATGCATCTCACTCACTCAATGCTATTTTTAACCATTGAGCTTAGAAAGCAGTTCTATACAACTGACAGTTTAGATATTTCTGAAGGAGTTTGGTGCCATGCATAGCATCCATATGAAAGTCTTGCTTTGTGGTGCATGCATGTAGATTGGGTGTAACAGCAAAATTGTCCAAATCATGTAACAGCATAATTGTCCATCCCACAAAATGTTTAATATCTAAAAAACAACTAAACTAATTGAATTTCTTTTTGCCAGGTTTTCAGATAAGATATTTAGCCATCCTGACACCATTTGTCATAAGAATCACTGAAAAATCCTTTGAGTTATTCAGCTAGAAATAAGACAGGTTAAAATCATTTTGTGTCAGCCCCACTCTCTTCCCAACTGAGCAATGGTAAGAGGAAAAATATCATTCAGGCCTTCAGTAATGGTACTAACATTTATACGAGGGAACAGTAGAGAGGAAAACTGATCAGGAGGTCACAACAGGAAGAAGAGTCATCATTTCGACTTTGAGCTAAAGGGATCAATTAGAAAAGATCCAACTCAATCCATCAGATGTTTGGCATGTGAGAGAGGTTTCAGCTATGACAGTCCAAAGGGCAGTGAAAAAAGACTTGAAAATGAAATCGTATGTGAAATCTGTGAGGCACCTTGTTACTCCAGGGCATAAAGAAGGTTAGGAAGGGCAAATATCATCTTCAATAAGTGAGAAAATGATCCTGGAATAATATATATATATATATATGAACTTTATTTTAATACTTCATGAGCTTCTGATCCTTAGCTATGATTAATTAATGAACATGTCATTTTCATTTATGATCGATTTCATCACGATTCTTCTGTTAAGATTGGAGAGTAATTATATATTCTTATTGCTCAAAGTAGAGTCCAATAGAGCTATAAAACACTCAGAGAATTCCAGTAAGATATCTTTAATTATTTCAAAGATACAACAATTCAGAACTTAATCTAACAATTGGACAATTTTGCTGTTACATGATTTGGACAGTTTTGCTGTTACACCTGATATATGTTTATGGAGGATCAGGATCAAGTTATCAGAAGATGTCGATTGACATTACATTTGAATAGTTGAAGCATATAGCTGTCCGGGAAGCAAGTAAGAGGAAGGGAGTTCCACTGTTGTGATGTGCGAGAGAAGAAGATTTGGGAGTAGAAGAGGTGGTTACATTTAACTCTTTCAACAGTGAAAGGGTGGGACTGAGATGCCAACCTAGTAGGATGGTTAAATTCATGAAGTTGGGGTACCAGTGAAAGTAGTTTGTCAGAGCAGTTGCCATGAAAATATTTGTAGAAAAGACAGAGGGAAACCACATCGCATCTGTGAGAAAGTTGAGATGCCAGATCAGGACCTATCACATTGCATATTGCATATCTTCATCTTAATTTCCCTGAAAACGTTGCCAGAAAATTTGATCTAATATATAATGAACGTAATCACATCTCTCTAAGTTGTGTAAGCTAAAAAATCATTCCAAGATGCCAGACACAGAGAGAAGTCATTAACTACATGTTTTACAATGTTCCTATTTGTGACAAGTGTGAAAAAAAATTTGCCTCA
>CAHIKZ030005323.1:560000-607500 GCA_903632075.3 Acanthosepion pharaonis
GTTGATTTCGAGAAGCAGAATATTTTTCTGAGAAGCACCTCCCCACATATTTTTTCATGTAATTTTTTTTTTATGCTTCAAACATTTTTAATCAGAGTAATAAGATATATGATTATTGTTTTAATCAGAGTAATAAAATATACGATTATTATTTTAATCAGTGTAATAAAATATACAATTATTGTTTTAATCAGAGTAATAAAATATACGATTATTATAAGCAATTGCACCCCCCTCCCCGATGTTGTGGATTTTCTTGATGTTGCAATGAAAATAAAATTTTCTGTTATTTTCTGTTATTTTAAACTTGATAAGTAAAACACTGTAATTTATCCCTTACTTCATTTTTAGGTTAATTATCGACAGAGAAATCAATAATAATTGTTATAATTGCGTTCTACTTGTAAAATATAAAAGGTTAAATATTGCTGCAATTTTTTAATGGCCAGGGTAAACTTGTAAAAACAGTAAAAGCTGTTAAAAGTAGTTTGGAAATATGAGATTGTTAATGTATTGCATTTATTTAGAGGAGGTGGGTGGGTGTTTGGTTATTTTGAAGCATTCGGTAGGCAAGTGGTGCAGTCAGCACCAATGAAAATTCTGGCAAAATTCCAAGAATTTACTGATTAATAATTTGCTGGCATTGCAGAACTCTGTTTATTATGTTTGCTGTTTGAATAACACAGTCTGCCACAGCAAAAAATAAATTCTTTAGGTGGAAAAACAATTCATTGGCACTGGTTGGTCTAGACTGGCACAAGGCTAGATTTTGCAGAGCTTGTCATTTAACTGTTTCCATACAAGGAAGCGTTCGGCATTCATTGACTAAGTGACCAGTGATTCTCTAGTTACAATTTTCTTCACTCCCTGTACATTGGGATGGGATCAAAGTGTAGTATCTGTTCTCAACATCATTAATGGTAATGGTAATATTAGCTGTTTCCTTATAAGGAAACATTCAGCATTCATTGACTAAGTGACCAGTGATTCTCAAGTTATGATTTTCTTCACTCCCTGTATCGGGTGTTTAACAATGCTAAACAATATTTCAACAGAATGTCTGTCTTCTTCAAATCATATTTCAACAATTTTTTCAAGTATAAAAATATATAACTCTACAAAAAATTATTATAAGTCTTTGTACAAATGTTGTTTGTCTTGTAATCAAAAACTGTAGTGGTAATCAATGTGTTAAACCACATGAAACACCCCCCCTGTGAAGGCATGCAACTGAAATATACTTAATATGAAGGAAATCTTGAAATTTTCCATTAGTTGATTACTAAGAGGAATTAATCAAACAGCTTAATCCTATGGAACTCTCCTGTCATTTTTTTTTATTTCCCCAGGCTGGGAAGTTAGTAATTTGCATACGTAACCATTTTAAGACATTATTTATGTTTATATGTTCTTTTTATAGATACAAATATTTAAGTAAATGCTCTGTTTATGATAAACAGTATTAATGATATCCGAGAAATTTTCATAGAAAATATTTGTCCTTCGACAGGAATCGAACCTCTATCCTATACAGAACTGTCATATAGCCTGACATGCTTTACTGATTGAGCCACAGAGGAGCGTTTTGGTTTGCAAGGTCGATTTTACTGTTTTTAAACCACAATTCTCCATGATCTTCCCTTGTACATTTATATCTGCTCAAAGCGTATCCAAATGTAAACAAATGACATCACACATTATAAAATGGACAAAGTCCGACAATTATTTTAAGACATATTTTATGTTTATACATTCTTTTTATAGATAAATTTCTCAAACATTCAGGCCGGTAAATGTCATTTATACTGTTTATTATAAACAGAGCATTTACTTAAATATTTGTATCTATAAAATGAACGTATAAACATAAACATATATATATATATATATATATATATATATATATATATATATAGTAGTGCACCAACCTCATCCTACTCCGTAACAATTCTGTGGTGAGAAACAAAAACCACCAGTCTACAAATTTCCAGAGAGACCATTGAAAGTAGATGACAAAGCCCTGAACTATGTAAAATCTTTCACCTATCTTGGTAGCAAAGTCAACTACAGTGGAACTTTAGATGATGAAATCATGCATCAGATTGCTAAGGCTACCAGTGCATTCAGCAAACTTCACCATCACTTGTGGAATGAGCTGAGTATTCGACTGGATATGCAAATTTAGGTTTACAGAGCTGTTGTACTTGCCATCCTTTTGTACGGCTCAGAGTCATGGACTCCATAGAGGAACCATATACACCAGCTGGATGTTTTCTATAAAAGCTGTCTGTGTGCAATCTGTGGAGTTAACCTTCAAGATAGGACATCTAACGTAGACCTGTTTAACAGGTATAATATTGGAGGAATCGAGACTTTTCTCATGATAACAGGATACCCAAGATCCTAATGTACAGCCAGTTAGATCAGGGCTACAGGAATGTATGACGCCCATGTCTAAGGTACAAAGACAAACAGAAAAGCAACATGTCAGCTGTCAATATACCACATAACACCCTTGAGCGCTTAGCCTTGGAGCGGGTAGTATGGAGATCAGCCTATTTTAGTGGACTCAGCAGTTTTCAATCTTCTTGTCTGAATCATCTTCAAGAAGTGAGAGCAAGATCTAAAAGGTCAGCCAATCTAACAGTGATATCATCTCACAATTCTTACTCTTGCTCTATAAGTGGCCTCCTTTGTAAATCACTAGCGGGTCTTAAATGCCACTTATGATTATTGCACAAAATTTCATAACTGAATCAATTAAGCTATCAGATCCTCATACATGAAACCGATGGGAGAGTCCATTATTATTATTATTATATATATATATATATATATATATATATATATATATATATATATATATATATATATATATATATATATATATATATATATATATATATATATATATATATATATATATATATATATATATATATATATATATATATATATATATATATATATATATATATATATATATATATATATATATATATATATATATATATATATATATATATATATATATATATATATATATATGATGATATATAGATATAGATATGTTGAGGCCTCACATATACACACACCCACATGAATTTACACACTTACACACATCACACTCGCTCACTCCCTAATGAGCCAAATGATAACACACACCCATAGTAATATACATGCTTACACACATCATATTCACTCGCTCCCTAAGAGCCAAATAACACACACACACTTAACAGAGACACATCCCCTTTCCAGGATTCAATAAAACTGTCAAAATGACTTGGGGAATTCAGCACAGCATGAATCCATCCAGCTCTTATCTTAAACAACAACTTAAAAGAGACTGTTTGACCAACACAAAGACTGACCAAAATTCATATTAAAAAATAAAAAAAAACAAATGAAAACTACAGACAAAAGTTCATTTTCTCCATCAAGACATTCATTTCTGTAGTTCACTGCTACTAGCAAGCAGAAAATTTTTTTCTCCTGATGATGGCCATGTTGGCTGAAACTAGTTGAGGAATCTAAATGAAACAATAATAAAAACTAAAGAATATTAATATACAACTCAGTGTGTCTGAAGATTTTAATTTTTAAAGATTTTTTATTGTTCAAAAAATGTATATATATATATATATATATATATATATATATATATATATATATATATATATATATATATCAACTTAAAAGAGACTGTTTGACCAACACAAGGTCTGACCAAAATTCATGTTAAAAAAATAAAAAAATAAAAATTATATATATAATATTTGGGCAGAAACCTTTCTTTCAAACTTGTTTTGTTGAATATGACTGACAAGTGAAATTTTATGAATTTTTTTTCCTGTATTCTTAAATTTTTCTGTTTGGTAAGGGTGTGGAAAAATTGCCCGCCATCTCTATTGTCCCAAGTGCTTTCGGCTACTTCTAACATTTCCATGGATTTTGTTCTTAATTTTTATTAATTTCTTTTCTTTTCACGGTTGTCTTTTAAGATGTAACTTTGTGATGCATATTGTATGATAGTAGAATTTATTCTGAGCTCCATGAAAGGACTGTGACTGGAATTCAAGTTGATGTCCTTCTGTTTTAAAAACTTTTAGCACATTGTTTCCATTGTTAAATAAGGTGAGATTAATACTGGGTGCAAGATGTTTTATGTAGAGTTTTTTGCTCACAGTGAGATGTTTTCAGTTTAAAGATTTATATAGGATGTTGGTGTTTTATAATGTGTGTGTTATCATTTAGTGCACTCAAACCCAAATATTTTAACTTGAAGAGCTGAAATTGACACTATTAAATTGGTTTGTTTTCTTCTAGGTGCCATGACCCTTCAGGACATGGGCGATGATGGCTCTCCACAATTCTCTGTCTTTTGTAGTTCTTAGTAGAAATAAAAACTTAAAGTAAACATTATTTTTTAACAAATATCTTATGAATAAAGTATAAGGAGAGGTGGCTCTTTATGAATAAAACAGGCTTGTAGAGATTTATAGATAAACAAATAAATAGATTTTACAAGCTATTGCAACAGGGCATTTTGTTGTCATGGATAACAGTGACATAGCCAGAATATTTAATGCACTCTCTAACCTGTCGCCAATAATGGTTGACAAGTAATATTGTCTACAGCAACTTGAAGCACAAATGTTTTTTTCAATTTGAGACATTGATAGACATATGGTGACAAAAGTGTTGTGACAAGGTGCCAATAAACCATTTATTTTAGTGCATGACATGAGTATAAACATCTGAGTCAGAGGCTTGAGACAGAAAAACAGGAAAAGGACTTTGGGCAGACAACAGTTATGTAGCTAGACAAGAAGACCAGCAAAGACTTAAGCAGAAAATCTCCATTGGACATTTTTGTTTTCTACTGATTGTGGCTCAAGCAAGGTCCACATTTGATAATTATACTGGTCTAACCCTAACCCTCTCTCACTTAAATTCACACATCATGAGCTCCATAATGCATTTCCTTTGTTGGGACAACACATGCAGCCATAGCAAAAATTGGGGTGTCTTCTGCAATATCATTGGGGCTGAACCTATGCCTGCACTACCTGGTCCAGTAGCAGGCAGATTGGGTTTAAGTCTCCAAGTTCTACTTTGAAGATTATCCCACAGAAAAATAAGCTAGAAGATTAAAGTAATAGTTTAATCATTATTGCTTTTCTCCTAGACTGGTTGCCAATTATGGCTAGAGATCCCACTTGATCCTGCTGTTTAACCCATAGAAGAGATGGGTTCATACCTTTCTCAAGGGTATCCCCACCACAGTATTCCCAAGAATAGTGATTTGCCCCCTTTACTTGTTTAGGAATGGGTTTCTGGTTTCTTCTATAGTCTACTTCAACTCTATACACCTAATGTTTGTCATTTCTTACCCTAATACAACGTCATCTACCTTGAGTGGTTCTTCAGTATTTGGTGAACATTAGTAAAAAAAAAAAAAAAAAAAAAATATAAATGAATCTAACAAACTTAACTGGAATTTGAAACCAGCACTTCGATTTTTACATTTTTAATCACTATCCACCATGGTTGTTTGATTTAAATCAAATGATTTTTTAAAAAATCACTGATTTAAATCAATTTTACAAAAATCTTTACTTAAAGCAAAATATTTAGAAATGAAACATTTTTTTATTTTCATGTAATTTCATGAAGGAAGAAAAGTGTTAGAAATTTTGAATCAAATATTTATTCATCAACTGAGTAATTCATTTTTCTATAAAATAAAATTTTAACCATTAACAAATTTTAAAATTCAACATGAGTAGATTTTTGCATTCATAGATTTTAATAGAAAGACCAATTTTGTTGCTTTTTTTAATTATTTCACCCCAAACAAGACAATAAAGCCACTATGACTCAAGAGGTTACTGAGTGTTAAAACTACTATAAAGGAGAGATGACTATAAAAGAACAAGAATTAAAAAGACAGAAAATAATGATTGACATTGCATTTAAATTTTTGAAGATTAAAGTTGAGTGGGAAGCAAGAAGCCAGAAAGAGTTCCACAAGTGAGAAGTGTGATTGAAGAAACTGTTAGCATAGAACTTATGGTTCCATCTAGTGATTTCAACTGTAAAATGATGAGACTTTGCTGCCAATCTAGTACTGTATTTAAATTCATAAAGTCTAGGTGCTAGTTCACCTGAACAATTACTATGAATGTATTTATAGAAAAGGCATAAGGAAGCTATGTTACGGTGGTGGGAAAAGTGACTGAAGCCGAGATGCCAAGTCAGGATCAATAAGAATGATAATGCTTTATCGGTACCAAGATGGTTTCTCAGTTTGGAATGCCCCCCTCTATAGGATGAGAAAACTCATTCAATGCCAGAAGATGAGTTAACAGGAGCTGCTTAGTGCCACAAAGTACCGAGTGCAGTGGGTAAATTGTCGCCATTTTATATTTTTAATTCCATGCATAATATGTCGTTTGTTTTTGATTTGTCAATTGCACAGTATAAGTAGGGTTAGTTGGGCAGCATCTGTGAGAAAAAGAGCACCATGACAAAATTCACTCTACCAAAATTCACTCTACCAAAAATTTGGAAACAGCATACTGTACTGCTTGGTATTCATGCTGGAAACTCCAATACAAACATTTCAGAGTGTTTGTGTGTCAATCTGAACACAGTGCAGAGGATTTGGAAAGAGTTGGATGAATCTAATGGTGATTATGAAGGTGTTTGGAATGATTACTAGTGACGGCGAAGTTATGCCTTTATTCATCTTCCCACGAGGCATCAGATTCAACATGGAGGCCCACATCAAGCACCTTAAGGAGGTAGTGCTGTCCTGGGTCAAGAGGGTGGCTGCTGGAAACCCTATGTCTGGCAACAGGATTCTGCACTATGCCACACAAGCAGTCATGGCTGTCAAACAATTTCTGTGACTACATCAAGCCTTACATCTGGCCACCTATCTCCCCAGACTGCAACCCCCTTGATTAATATGTGCGGTGCAGTTGAGCGAGAGATCAACAAATCACCAAAGATGAACAGAAGGCAAGGATTATGGCAGTATTCATCAACTTAAACAAGGAGACCGTCCAGAAGAGTTGCAGGAGATTCTGAAGTCGTTTGGAGGCTGCGGTTGAAGCCAATTTCAATTTTATTGAATAAATTTACTCTTTAGTATTTCAAAATATTTTTTCGTGATTTTGGTAAATATATCTGTTAAAATGAGATGTCAGTGTTTTTTTCATTTTTGCGTTAATTGGATGACAATTTATCCATCGCACCCTGTATTTCACTGTATTTTTAACACACTTGCATGTGAATCCCACTATTCAATAGCAGAGACCATTCTTGCTTATGAAGTCTGCAAATTGAAATTGGTGGGAAGTGGGGAGACCTTGCTTGCAACTTCATAATAGGAACAAGTATGGGATATTTCTCACTGGTATATTGCATTGCAATATTAAATTCCTCCTTGTTTAATGATTTTCATTGAAGATAAGTATGAGGGCTTATCCTAATCTCTCTTTTAATCTCTCAAGCTATTTGTACCAGCCTTGCTCTTTCTTTTGCCTGCTTTATGTGCAAAAATGAAACAAAAATATGATTTAAATAAATGAAGATGCCAGGAAGAGCCAACAAACCAATACTTCTGGCTCTGCTATTGCTGAGCATGTAATAAATAGTAGGAAATGTGTGGTTAATTTTAGTGTGGACTGTTTTTTGATTTTATCTAGGTCCCACTCCACATTTCACCTCAAGGTTCTAGAGTCCTTGTATATAAGATCTCAGCGGCCTTCCCTTGGTAAACAGAGGGAATGCTTACTGGGTCTGAATGTTATTGGACTCTAGCTTTCTTGAAATTCATTTTTTTTTTATTCCATTCCATTCCATTCATTAATTTAATTTAACACGCTTTTATATTTTTTATTCCCAGAAAGATAAACTTGATAATTCCTGGGACGAAACTGGTTGATTTTTTTTTTTAGCTTTTTAAAAAATGCCTTGTAAATTTTGCCTTTTCCTAGCTATTATTTAAATAAATGTTTTGTGAATTTCTTGATATAGTAATTGTTAGCTCAGTTCCTGGGTCAGGCATTGCTGACTTAAATCAGTGAAAACAGGGAAAGCAGTAACTTTGTTATCATTGGCAAAAATCATTGCCAAGTGTTGACATCCTCATTGACATTTCATTCTGTGCAAAATGAGTCCTATCTGAAGATATGTCTACAGCCATCATAGTGTAGGAAAGTTCAAGGGATAGGGAGCTCTGTCTTTTCTTTGGGCTCCTCTTCGTCTCTTCTATTTGCCTACTGGATTGTTATTCGCCACTTGATTATTTCTGCAGTTTTCGTTTCCCAATTGATCAGATTGATTTCAGTCCTCAGCAAGGTTTTTTTTAGCTAATCTTTGAATTGATGATTGAGCAGAATGAAAGAACTAAATAATATATCCCTGGACATGATTAATGAAATAAGAACAAGTTCTAGACTCAGGGTTGTCCCATGCAAGAGTAGCCTAGTGTATTAAAATGTTGGCTTGTGAATTTGTTGACGTAATAATTGTGAGTTCACTCCCTAGGTAGGGTAGTGCAGAAATAAATAAGAAACAAGATGAGATATCCCTAGACATTGGTAATGGAATGAGAACAATTTACCATCATAGATTTAATAAAGGGTCCAGTTAAGAATTCCCTGAAGGTTACATGCACCTGATGTAGATATAGAGCAGGGCCAGTGCCAGGATATCCTGCCCCACCAAATCTATGATACCCCCAATATATGACACAAGCCTCCCCATTCTACTACGTCTCAATTTTCATAAGGTACTATTCATATAAAATACAAATTTTATTGTAACCTAATTATGTACAATAATGGCTCATATACAATATAGGTGAACAATTCAACTAGAAAAATTGAAAATAAATACAATGCATCTAAATACAAGTTACAGACATGTCACAATAGGTCATTCCATTTTAAATAAATCAACAATGCTTTTGCGGCAATTGTTAACATCAACTGGAAATTTAAAAATTGCTACACAATTACAATTAAGTTTCAACACTACAAATGTGTCTCCTCAGGCAATAGTTAGCTACTGGTGAATACTTCAGTAGTTTAACATCAACCGAGGAGACACATTTGTAGTGTTGAAACTTAATTGTAATTGTGTAGCAGTTTTTAACATGTTTTTGTTCTAATATCCTAAAATAAATAATATTTAACTCTTCTCAGTATTGAGTCCACTTTTAAAATGTTATGTACAGTGGAGTTATACTGTATTTGGTCTCATTTTACCTGGGGATATATATATATATATATATATATATATATATATATATATATATATATATATATATATATAAGGTGTTCATCTGACCAACCATCTTAAGTAAACCAACAATGTTTTGTGGCAATTTTTAACATCAACTTGAGATTTTTCTTCTTAAAAAGTCAAATAATTTTAACACATTAAACATTATGTTTAAAAAAGTGAATTTTATATAATGTTTTTTTTTTAGACTTAGCAGGAGCAAAACAGATTCACAGATTTGGACAGCAAAAAACCCAGAATAACGTCAAAATCTGCCAAAATTTTACAACCTTTAGTAGACATTTGTGTTTAGTTTAATTTGTAACATATGAATGTAGGTCACAAAAAGCAAATGTTGATAAGACAGTGAGGGTCACAAAGGACTTTTCAAGGCCCCCCAATTAGGACCTCCCCAACAAATTGGAGGGTTCAGGATAGCATGCATCGGCTCTGAGCCATAGGGCATAATGACTGAAATGTTAATGAATTTCTTTCAGTAACAAATTATTTATTGTGTGTAAATGTTTCATTCATGTGTTGAATATGAAGAAAATTGTAAAAAAAAATGAATTTTCTCCCCATTTTCTTATATATGAAGTTCTCTTTTGCCAGGCAATGCTGGGTATGCTTTCTTGTAGTGTAACATTACATATAAATAATATCAGGTGGAGGGTATATTAAATTTGAGTTGCTTGGTAAACAAAATGCTTGCTTAGCAAAATGTTATAGACAACAAAAACTTGAATTGGATGTAGATAGAAAGAAAAAAGAGAGAGAGAGAGAGGGTAGAGGAGAGATAATAAAAGAGGGTATAGATATAAATGGAATGAAATAGAGAGTGTGAGAATGGATCAAGAGAGTGAGTAAGAGAGAGCGCAAGAGAATGAAAGTGGATGGAGATATCAAGGAAATAGAATAGAGAGTGATATAATGAAAGAAGAGAGAGAGAAAAGAGGAGAGAGAATAAAAGTAGATAAAATATAAAAAGAGTGGAATAAAGAGTAATAGTAAGAAGGGAGAGGGAGAGATAAAGAATAGAAATGAATAGAGACATAAACTGAGTAGAATAGAGATAGAATGAAAAAAGGAGAGAGTGAGCTAGGGAGAGATTAAAAGTAGATATAGAGGGTGATAGAGAGTAATTGTAAGATAGAAGATTGAGAAAGTGGGTGAGAGAATAGAAGTGGATAGAGATATAAAGAGAATAGAATAGAGAGTAATAGAATGAAAAAAGGGGAGGGTGAGTTGGAGAGAGATTAAAAGTAGATATAGAGGGTGATAGAGTGTAACTGTAAGAAAGAAAGAGAAAATGGGTGAGAAAATAGAAATGGATAGAGATATAAAGTGAGTAGAATAGAGAGTGACAGAATGAAAAAAAGAAAGCAAGGTGAAGCAGAGAAAAAGTGGTTGAACAAAAAATTTGGGGTGAGTGGATAACCAGTGCCAAGAAAAAATATCTCCTCCTTAAATTTTTTTCCTCTCCTTCTACAATATTTCTTCCTCCTGATTTGACTGATCCCATTGTTTGTTCAAATGTGGAAAATTCACTTGATCCAAATTGGATTATAATCTCTGATCCATGTTTTAGTTTGACTGATAGAAATCTGTCAGGCTAAAATTCCTGCAGGACTAGCATGATATTTTTCCAGGAATAACTTCATCATTCTCATGATTAGCAATTTAATTGCAGGGATTAGAATTTGCCCACCGAACCACCATACACCTAGGCAATTCCTCAAACTCTGAATTCAAGTTCCAGATTAGTTCATGAATGAAATGATGTTCACATGTAAATGGCACAAACTTTTAGAGGATTTTCATGAAAGAGATCAATAGTCTGAAGAACTCTTGGAATGATAATGACTCTTTTCAAAATGATAGAAGGTATCTTAAACAAAATGAATGATATCAATAGTCTGAAGAACTCTTGCAATGATAATGACTCTTCTCAAAATGATAGAAGGTATCTTAAACAAAAAGAATGAGATCAATAATCTGAACAACTCTTGCAATGATAATGACTCTTCTCAAAATGATAGAAGGTATCTTAAACAAAAAGAATGAGATCAATAGTCTGAAGAATTCTTGCAATGATAATGACTCTTCTCAAAATGATAGAAGGTATCTTAAACAAAAAGAATGAGATCAATAGTCTGAACTACTCTTGGAATGATAATGACTTTTCAAAATGATAGAAGGTATCTTAAACAAAAAGAATTAGATCAATAGTCTGAACAACTCTTGGAATGATAATGACTTTTCAAAATGATAAAAGGTATCTTAAACAAAAAGAATGAGATCAATAGTCTGAACAATTCTTGGAATATTGCATATTGCTTCATCTAAACTGTCATATTCATATTTTTTATATTGGTATTTTGGCTGATGTCTTCTCCAGCCTTTTTCAAGTGTATACTGTAATTTTAATGTAAAAAATTAATTGCTGCTTTAGCTCAATATGTTTTTCCCTTCCAGGTACCTCATGACTTTTGAATCCTCATGTGTCTCCCTCGGAACTGACCTTTCTCCACAAATATCCTTCCCCCACAGAGTCTCTGTATGCCTGACCTGTTTGCTGAATTAATGTTCCTTCAAGGATTCAGATTTTTTATCAGCGCTCACATTATTTAGGTCATTCAAAGAAAATCTCCTGGAATGTTAATTCCTCCATCAATTCCATATCTTTTCACTCTACCATCAATTCATGCATATTATAAAGAATAAAAATAATGCTTTTCTGTCAGCAATTATGTTTTTTTTTTAAATTTTCTGTTTCACTTTGTATTGGCCACAAAACTGCAAATTCATTATTGCAGCTTAATTATCCTTTTTTAGGAAATGGCTGAATTGTTAAAGCATGTGTGACTAAAATGGAAGTTTCCTACTTTAAAGGAATGCAAATGTTATATTCCTTTTAATAAGACTTTCGATCTGTATGATGGTAGACATTAATTTCACTGCTTGAAAAAATAAATCATGAGGGTTACTAATATATATACGCATTAAGATAATGTTTATAGTAATAAGCAATAATGTCATATTAAAAAAATGTATCAGTCTCATATATATATATATATATATATATATATATATATATGTGTGTGTGTGTATATATATATATATATATATATATGTATGTGTGTTTTTTATTAAATATGAACTTAATAAAATGAATGAAATCTTCCTTGTCTGCCATATTTAATGAAAGATATTTTGAAAGAAAGGTTGCTGGCCAAAGATATATTAATATATATATATATATATATATATATATATATATATATATATATATATATCGGTGGTGAGCCGAGTTCAGATTCCAGTCGAATTCATTACATTCACTTATGTGCTAATACCCTTGGGAAAGGTGTGAATCCTCTTCTCCCTCCAGCTATGGGTAAATAGCAGGGCAGACTGGGTTCTATAGCCTTGGATGGCAACTGGTCTAGGAGAAGGACAACTCTGAATTCAAAACCTGCAGAGCGTTGTTTGGGGACCCTGTGGCACGTAGTGCACCAGGTCTCTGTATTCACTCCTTCAAAAAGTGTGGATGGTCCGGCACGAAATCTTCACCACTATAATCAAATCTCATGTGCTGTTGTTGGGGTGTCAGTTTCCTAGGAATTGATCTGCTTGACCTTCATACGTCAAATCGATGGGAGAGTCGAGTATATATATATATATATATATATATATATAGATGTACATATAAATATATATATATATATAGAGAGAGAGAGAGAGTTATACATATATATAATAATATAAATGTACGTATTTATATGTATACACATGCATGCACACACACACACACACACACACACACACACACACACACACACACACATATAATAATAACTGGTCACTTGTATTCAAGGATACCTGTCTACTAGAGCTGCTAGCCATCCCTATTGCAGACGTTTGCTCAAGCACAGTTGTGTTTATTCACCACCTACAGAGCCCACCTGTGGTTTATACTGCAACTATGCTGAGCAGACCTTAGTTACAGCTTGTGGGAAAGAGTGTTATCTAGCATGATCCACAATTTGAACAAGGCCAACACACTAAAACCCTCGGCCATAATGACTTGTGGCTTTGTGCTAACAAAGCTATTGATGTCCTTCAAGAGTTCTGTCTACCCAATTTTACTCACAAGGCTTTGGTTAATCCGTGGTATAGTTTTCAGGCATTTTCCAAAGGTGCTTTAAGCTGGGATCACTCCCTCCAGGCTGCTAACATCAGGAAGTCTACTTCCTGACAAATCACTGACATGGTGAGATTTGAACCCAGGTCTGATGGTCGTCTCTGCCTCATCCTGTACATATATACATTGAAAATTCATCACAATTTTATATATATATATATATATATATATATATATATATCTCCAAGTAAGATGAGAATGAATAAGGTACAATTCCAATGTTCATAACATTTAATTCAAAAGCAGAGCAATATTATTTATTTGAGGATATTACACGTAAAACATGTAAGTTGGAATTTAACGTAGGTCATATTAGATTGGTTGCTAAGAGTAAAGCCCACAAACCTTAGAAACCCCTTTTTTCTTTTTTTTTTCGTAAAAAGAGTTTGTATTTTGCTTTTAAATATAAATAAATCATTCACTCCACTCACCAGTAATTTGTAATCGCGTGAAGAGTTGCATTGGTAGGCATCGCAACACAACTACAGTTGTGTAGTGATGTTTTTGGTCTAATATCCTAATATATATATGTTTATATGTTCTTTTTATAGGTAGAAATATTTAAGTAAATGCTCTGTTTATAATAAACAGTATTAACAACATTTACCGGCCTGAATGTCGGAGAAATTTTCATAGAAAATATGCATTATTTGAAAAAAGAACGTATAAAAACATATGCATTATTTGAAAAAAGAACGTATAAACATAAAAAATGTCTTAAATAATTGTCAGACTTTGTCCATTTCATATATATATATATATATATATATATATATATATATATATATATATATATATATATATATATATATATATATATATTAGAATTAAAGAGGGTCAATACAAAGTAGAGCAATATTACACTGAAAACATGCCAAAAATCGTTACACTATTGCAATTGCATTTTGATTCATATCAATGCATCTCATCAGGCAATTGTAAATTACTGGCAAATGAATGATTTATTTAGATTTAAAAGCAAAATAATACAAACACTTTTTACAAAAAAGGACAAAAATGGGGTGTTATAAGTTTTGTGGGCCTTACTCTAATCAACCTTATAACTTTTCCTTTTGTAAAAGAAGTATATATATATATATATATATATATATATATATATATATATATATATATATATAAATCAATTAAAGGAAGAGAGAAAATTGCTGTGTTGATGCATGTTATTTTATTCCAAGTACTATTGACATATTTCAAGACAAATATTGTAGTCTTCATCATTTTCAAAGACAAAATTGCTGCGTTCATCTGAAAGTTAAATTTTTTGCTTGTGAAGTGAAGAGAAGAGAAGGTAACTAATATGCTGTGTCGAGAGTTTTTAAGAACTACAATATCTGTCTTGAAATAAACAACACCCTGATGATGACATTGTGCTATATCAAAAGTACTTGGAATAAAATAGCATGTATCAACATAGCAATTTTCTGTCTTTTTAATAACGACACCAAAAAGCTTGTCTGTGAATATGAAAGGAATCATTTAAAAATAAGTAGACAAAACTTGTCTAAATTATTCAATGAAACATCTCTCACATATATATATATATATATATATATATATATATATATATATATATATATATATATATATATATATATATATATATATATATATATATATATATATATATATATATATATGTATATATATATATATATATATATATATAGATAGAAATGTAAAGGGAGACTGAAAACAGCCATGCCTAAATGGTATAGATAACAAAAAAAATGCTCAATATAAAGTTCAAAATCAAATATGTGGAGCTAAGATAATTAAGAAAAGGTTAAAATGCCAACCAATCTTGCAACTCAGGTTTCGACCATAAGGCCTCCTCAGGCAAGTGGAAGGATGTACAAGCCAAAGAAAACTACAGTCTTTCCACTTCATGTCAGCTGAGAACATGAGCCTGAGAAAGCACAATGAGTTGCTTTCTTGGAGGTTAGCATCAGCCATACTGATGAAAGGCAGAGAACGGTCTTTCAGATGATTAATGGAGAGAAGTTTAGTTTTGGAGACATTAAAATTAACAAGCCATATTTTGCCCCAGTTAACAACAGACTTGAGTTTGTTTTGGACATTGGCTGCCATTTTGACCTTGTTGGATGGATCAGCCTTATTATTGATGACAGATGTAAACGGTAGTGTCATCAGCATAGATACCAAGCTGATGTAATCAGGAAGGTCATTAATGAAAATTAAAAACAGGATATGACCAAGGATTGTAAAAGAAATCTAAAGATAATTGAGTCATTTTATATCACGAGGTTTAAGCCTAGTCTGTATCTTACCTTATTTGAGAATGGAAAAATACATGTTGGATGTGTTTTAAACACACCACAAACCTAGAATTATTACTACTTCCAACCAGCGCAGCTTAGAATTACTAATACTTACATGCCATACAACTTCAGTCAGTTATGTGCCATGTGTGATACATGCTTAGGCAATCATGTATCTTTTGACTGATGAGGCAGATCTTTTGCCTGCAGTAGGTTGCAATTTCTTTCTGCAGTAGACCAGTTGCCATCCAAAGCTATAGAACCTGGTCTGTCCCGCTATTTACCCATAGCTGGGGAGAGAAGAAGAAGAGGATTCATACCTTTCTCAAAGGTATTAGCACGTAAGTGAATGTAATGGATTCAACTGGAATTTGAACTTTGTTCTCCGATCCTTCAGTCTGAGCCACTATCCATTACTCCACTGTGCGCCCTCAATAAACTCTGGAAAAAAATATTAACAATAAATCCCTTGAAAATGTCTAATGAATTAACCGAGAACAATTAGGACAATAATCCCTAGAAATGTTTTATATAAGACTAGTGTAATCATGATATCAAAAGTGATGGCAATTGTTAGAAAGTTTTAAAGTGCTTTGCAATGAAATAAAGGTCTTAAAAAAATGTATTGAGATTCAGTAAAGTGGAGATAAATAATTCACAACTAAAAAGAGAAGCCATTGAACCATTTAATTAATCTGTTCCCTTTATCTTTTTCAGATGTTTAATGGCATCTATGATTCATTGATTACTCATGGTATTATATAAATCACTTTTTGTTCATTATCTTTTCATGTAAAATTTTTTGTGTGTTTAATATGGCATTGAAATGGAAATATCTCTCAAAAGAAAATATGAGCAACAAAATTACTAAGACAGTACTAACAAAGCCTATTTCAAGACCAAGTTGATGCAAGACAGTTACTTAATTGACAAAGGTATCTCACATGAAAAGCTTAAACAAATAAGACTACAAGCTAAGAAATGTAGGGGCAAAGAAACTGATTAATTAAATTGTTCATTTTGTTTGGGAACTAATTTTTTCTAAATGCTGATAAAAATTTTATTTGTACAGATTACTAAAATGACTCAGGAAAGTAATCACCCATAAATTTCCTAACTTAAGTTGATTTACCTCCCTTCCCACTACAGATGGAACAGGAAATATATAAATAAATACACAATGTTAATTATTATATAGTTTGATTCTATTGATGCAGTAATTCATGGTTAAATCATTTTTACCTAATTGACCTCCTTTGGCTTGATTATAATATATAATTCAAGTCAGGAACTACTTGATGGTCTCAATTAAATTTAATGTCAATAAAGGACATTTATTCTAAGAGAAATTGATCTGTGGTAACCCCAGTTTAGATTTTGCACTCAGTGTTACACCAGATTATCAGAGGAGCAAGGTGCATCAGAGAGTTGACCTGGAAGGTGACCTAGCTACCAGGTGCATATTTGTGCCTCTCAGGATTCTAGTGGTTGTTGTTCTAACATATAAGCAGTTGATTGATCCAGCTTGGATATACATATGGGAAACAAGAAATGAATGGATTTTTTATTTTTAATCTGACATTATCCGACTTTGTGCATTCTTTAAAAGGGTAATTGAATCTTGTTAATCCATAACACTCTCTCTGGTCAGATTGTTTAAAGCACACTGGATCAGATAGTGTTTTTTTCTTACAAGATCCCAAACAGCATGTTTTCCTTATTAAGTTTCACAAAAGCACAGGCTGCTAAATGTAATTGACACTTTTTAAAATAAAGCAAAAAAAAAGAACAAAACAGGGTGTCTACTCAAACATCAAATATAACATTCAGAGTAAACAGAAACATGTGAGATAATCATTTGACTGTAAGATGTAAGCATATAAGCACCCCACCTGAGAGGTTAAAGGGTAGAGTTTCTCATGAGAAGGAGATCAACATTTAGAGAAAACAACCAAAGCCACACACCTGTTTGCTGATATTAATTAACAAAGTCCAAAGGTGAATAAACAATGATTTTACTTTATTAAGTCTCTCAAAGGCACAGGCTCATGGCTGGATTATGACCTAAGCACTTAAAAGATATTTGAGCCCCCATACATCTGCGAGTTAAGTATGCTAGTATGGAGTCTTGGTGAGTAGTGCAAATAAAGGATATAAACAGGAAACATGTAACGTGGAAACACTAGCTGGAAATAAATATAGAAGGAACTGAAGGCATATATGACCATTGAGAAAGGCTGATCATCAGTTCCAGCCCAGAACATCAAACAAGAAAGAACCAATCAGAGCTGAGCAGCCAGTCACATGAGCCACAACCAGATTCTAAAAGAACTGTGACCAGATGTGATCATGTAATCAACAAACAAGAGTGTCACATAAACATATGGTTAGCATAATGTGAAACAAACGTGAAGGTAGTCTACCCCTGTTAACAAAAATTAAATCCTATTAAGTTAATTAGTAATACTAACTTATTCAAGAGAGCTGATGGGATGTATTGAGGAAATAAAAACTTCATTATTTCCCTTAGCTCATTCCCTTATTAACCAATCAGAATGTCAATAAAGATTCACTGCTGGTCTGTTGTCTCATCATTCACAATGGCAGCCCGTTGATTCAAATGTTAATCATGTTACACTTTTTTAGACATATACAAATACTTATTTTGCTTAATGGTTAATCCAGTCTTGCACAAGCTGGTAAATGTAATTTACACTGTTTAAAAAAAACACAAAAAAATAAAACAGGGTGTCTACTCAAACATTTGCATCCACCAAATATAACATTTAGAGTGATAAGAAACATTTGAGATAATCATTTGACTGTAAGATGTAAGCATATAAGCACTCCACCTGAGAGGTTAAAGGGTAGAGACTTTAATTAACAAAAATCTGGAGGTGAATAAAGAATGAGTTTATATCTGAGATATTTAGCGTCATCTTATTAGTCTGTCCAATGATAATGTTAGATGATTGGGTGGGTTGAAGTTATAAGGATGTAAATTTCTCTGCTTAGTTTCCAATATCTGATCTGTCAGACACAAAGAAAAAAAATTGCTTTATCTTCAAGAAGATCGGGCAAGAGACACCAGCAACATCCATGTTTGAAGTAGGAAAACTAGAGCATAAGACATAACAATCAAAGAAGTCTTGAAGGAATCAGGGAAAAGATAATGCCAAGATACAAATGCTTGATAAATGCCAACCATTTTTGTGACAGTAAATGTCAAAAATACTTGGAGCATATTAAAGATAATTATGGTATTGGATATATTGTCTGGCAGAATATATGATGTTGATTAAAAAAGAGCAAGAATTTAAAACCATAGTAACAGGGAAAGAAATTATTGTCTAAGAATTAAACAGAATGTCTTTGAAATTTATGAAAATAGATTTTAATAGGAGTGTAAAGAATGAATTTTATTCTTCATTATGAGCAAGATCCAAGGAAATTCCACAAAACTGGAAACTAATTTTCACTATTCTGATTTTACTATAGGAATGCATTGAAAATGAGGAAGAAAGGGATTGTCTGTGGTCAGGAATGAATGGTAGTAATACTGAACTTTGTCTTAAAAAGTTTTTCTTTAAAGAATGAACAAAATCCAGTGGTGACGTCAAAGCCGAAATTGGCATTTAGTTCCGCAGGCAGCAGAAATTTCTATTTATTTTTGTCCAGTTCAATTATAAATAGTTAGGATTATGCTTTGAGATTCTTGTTGCTATAGTAACCATATTAATATGCCATTCTGGCCATTTTGGTGCAGACTCATCCTCTTCAGATCGAAGAAATTTTGTGAATAGGCAAAAGATTCTGTTTTAATGACAACCAGAAAGATGAAGACATCAATATATATATATATATATATATATATATATATAGGATTTATTAATGTTTTTATTGCTTTTACTCTCTCTCTCTCTGTTCAGCTTTGATTTTTGAATATACCCACACATCTAAAGACCACTGCGTACAAGAAATAACTGGGGAAGGATGGAGAGAGTTTCATCTGAAAGAATAATGTTGAATGCAATAAAGAAGCTGATAAGTACTTTGTTTCAGAATCTGACACTTAAAAATTCCTGAAGAATATTCTGTCTGAAGTTGGCTAAAAACAACAAAGATGAAGATAACACATTGAGAAGTATTAAAAATAACAAGACACTTTAAACTCATTCTTCATGAAATTACTTACTGCATTGAAAGTCTGCCTTGTTTGCAGAATACATTAACAGCATTCTCCACAGTCAAGTGAATAACCTGATCAAATAAAAGGGCCACTCACTGAGGAGATCTTTACAAATTTGTGTGTAAACCTGAACAATGTTTACAAGTGGACTCAGGTATTAACATGAACAATGTTGATCTATAGATTCAGTTATATAAAAAAACAATGTTTATTTATTTGTTTACACAGATCCTGAAGAAAGCTGGTGCGTACAACAGCTGAAACATCGTGAATGTGTAAATAACAATGAAGACAACAATATAGACAGATCCTGATGAAGGTCAATGTGGACAACAGTCGAAAGGTCGTGAATATGGCAATAAAGATGAGGACAATAGTCTGAATAATGTAAATGGTGTAAATAGTTACAATACCTCATCTCAGAAATATAGGCAAAATCTTTTAGACCCAATCCTAAACAGGAAACAAGGGATAAACCTCTACTCCTATTCAAAAAACCTATCTACTCCTACTAAAGGAAGAAAATAAATAAATAACATTTCAGAGTTTAGGCGGAGATGTTAGAAGTATAGAGTTGAAGTAGACTTTAGAAGGAACTGGAAACCCAATCCTAAACAGGAAACAAGGGATAAACCTCTACTCCTGTTCAAAAAGCCTATCTACTCCTACTGAAGGAAAAAATAAATAAATAACATTTCAGAGTTTAGGTGGAGATGTTAGAAGTATAGAGTTGAAGTAGATTTAGAAGGAACCAGAAACCCAATCCTAAACAGGAAACAAGGGATAAACCTCTACTCCTGTTCAAAAAACCTATCTACTCCTACTGAAGGAAGAAAATAAATAAATAACATTTCAGAGTTTAGGTGGAGATGTTAGAAGTATAGCGTTGAAGTAGAATTTAGAAGGAACCAGAAACCCAATCCTAAAGAGGAAACAAGGGATAAACCTCTCCTCATATTCAAAAAAACTATCTACTCCTACTAAAGGAAGAAAGTAAATAACATTTCAGAGTTTAGGTGGAGATGTTAGAAGTATAGCGTTGAAGTAAACTTTAGAAGGAACTGGAAACCCAATCCTAAAGAGGAAACAAGGGATAAATATATATATATGCCCATTGCACTGCTTTTATTTTACACAGATATCAAATAAAAATATTTAATTATGCTTTTCCATTTAGGATCAGAGTGTAGTAGATATTTTATCGTAACACAATGTGGCACAAGGTCAGAGTTTCATATGGGATTTCCAGAAATCTGTGTCCACTCAGCACTCCTCCTCTTGTGCAACAGAGCTTGGATTTCCGCGAATGGTTTCTTCTCATGTGTCGTGTCTTGGGCCTTTTAACCTGGCCGATATGACACTTAAAAATAACATAGGCGTTAATAACGAAAACGAAAAAAACCATCTCTTAATAATATCAATTATGAATATCATAAGGAATGTATAAGGTTTCTTATGAGAATATCAACACCTCTGTGGGTTATTTAATGCTGAAATGTAAATAATCTGAACAATTTTATGGCTTAACTGAATATACTTCGAATGCAATTGTATGCATTTGACAACAGATAGAATTTGTTGCCAGTCATGTTCCCTTAAAAATGTATTGTTGCTAATTTTACTATAAATTGGTATTGTTGATAGTGTTTTTCTTATATAAAAATGTATTTCTGATATTTTTACTATAAAAATGTATTTTTATACTTTCATAGTGTTTTGTTTGGGGGTTTCAATATTTGCCCATAGCTAGGACCCTAACAGGTGCTACCACCATGCGTCTAGGTGGACCTGAGAACAATAGCAGTTAAGAGGTGGTCCATGCTCCTCAAAACCTCTAATCACCCAATCAGAGGCCTTGCTGCCGGAAATCATCATACCCAGAACTTAAGTTTTGTTTAAATTCATAGATAATGTTGGTCCTATGTAGTTTGAATCTTGCTGGCGAGTTGTTATTGTGAATGATGAGGTTGGTTGCTTTAATTTTTTTTTTATAATGGCTAATTAACTTAATCTTTTTGTTCTGGTTGACTGTGGTTATGTATTTATTAACAATGTTTCTAAGAGTAAATTCATCATGCTTATAATTAACGTTTATTTGATTTTTATAAAAAATGTTAATAGTATTATTTTTTTCCTGCATGTTCAGTCTTACTGCTGCTTACTTTAGAAAGAGATAATCTAATTTGATTATCTATAAGGTACTTCGGAAAACTGTTATTAACTAACTGTTTCATCTTGCTGAGTTCTTTAAAGAATAACAGACAAGAAGATGAATTCTCATCTGCTCTTATGAGAACATATTTTTTTTAAATATATTTATACATTTTTTTGTATCTGAGTGGACATTCACGTATGAAATTTCTACTTGTGTGTTTTTTGTATAATTAAGAGGCGGATTATATGAGAATATTTAAGGCATTCAAAAACGTGGTAGCAACTCAAATATGTGTATCTACTAAAAGTAATTTAGTGTGTTGTCTACTTTTATAATTAAGGTACAAAGTTTCTTATGATAATATTTTACGATACATGAAATAATAGTGATGAAAAGGTACATGCACAAAATAACTGACGTGGTCGATTGATTTGCAATGCAAGATAACATTTATTAAACAAAAATAACAAAAGGAAATTTTAAGAGTTTCTTTTCCTGGAAGTAATTTTCATACACAACGAAAATTGTTAATGAATGTATTTGTGTGACTTTCCTGTGTTTGTGTGTGAAGAGTTCACAGCCCTTTTAGCTTCAGTGTGAAAAGTTCATGTCGCACACTTCGAAAGGAGAAAAAACAGGAAGAGAGTTACTTTAAGGGTTCGCGTTATTTTTACACCCCCAGAGCTGCTGCTGATACTAGTTTTATTAAGACACAACAGTAACATTTGTAGGTATAAGAAATAATGTTTGATAATAAAATCAAACACTTTTTTGTTGTTTACATTTTGAATATGAAATTGAAACTAGCAAATATGCATTTCTTAAATAGGTAATTCAAATTTTGCCCTATCAACGCCGTAGCCGAATTGGTAAAGGCGCATTTAAGATATAGAAGCAGTTTCCCTGATAAAAAAGCGGATACAGGTTCAATTTCTGTCTGTGACAAAATCTTTCTTTAGTACAAGTTCTCAATCACTGTTTATAAAAATTTTAAAAAAACAAAAAAAACTGCGATAGCAACTCAAAAAAACAAAAAACGCATACCCAGTGACAGCCTGTCTAAAAAAAAAACGGAAGTCAGATAGCAACAATTAAAAGAAAAGAGGAAAAAAAAGAGAGAAAAGTTTAAAGAGTGGGTGTTTATACGTACGCACATCCACGCAGACGGGAACACGTACGCACGCATGCACACACACTTTATAAAAAAATAAAAGTCTTGCACCAATGATAAGTGCATATAAAGAAGAAAAATTGAGAAGTATAAGCAGTCAATTGCTGATACCCACTGACGAGTGGGCGGACAGGTCTCTCTACGAAACTTTGGAGTCGGGATGCTGAAGGTAACAACAATCAGCTAAGTGATATACGTACATTTTACTTTTATTAATTCTGTCATTTATTGATGGAAGATAAAATGGATATATTCAATCGTATTTAATAAACAAGAAACATGCGGTGGACATATTGTTTTTTTTTTCCGGAAGTGACAAACCAAAGTATTGGTAAAACTTGTAAATAAAACTCTACCAATATAAAGACTGCCAAAGGGATTGAAAATACAAAAGAATTAAAATAGCTAATAAACAAAGAAACCAGCATCAAAATGACAAAAAGGAAAGATAAACATAAATAGAAAAGAAAGACCGAAAGACAGACACCTACCTTCTCAATAATCCAAAGTGCTCAATGCCTAAATCGACCGAGACAGATTGACAGCGCAGTAACACTAACCAACAACACCACAAAAAAGAAACTCCATTCAAATCATTATTCCGTGTCTGTGTTTCTTGCAATACAATTATCAGGCGACAAAAAAACTCAAAGTAGCAATTTGAACTGCGTCACTTTCGTGTGTGGCGTCGTTGGTAATATATATATATATATATATATATATATATATATATATATATATATATATATATTGCACTTTCAAGCGCTTAGCCTTGAAGCAGGTAGAATGGAACTCAACGTGTTTTAGTGGACTCAGCAGTTTTCAATCAGCTTGTCTGAATCGTCTTCAAGAAGAGAGAGCAAGATCTAAAAAATCAGCGGATCTAACAGTGATCTCATCCCACAATCCTTACTCTTGCTCCATATGTGGCCTCCTTTGTAAATCACTAGCGAGTCTTGAGTGCCACTTAAGATTATCGCACAAAATTTCATAACTGAATCAATTAAGTTTTCAGATCCTCATACGTCGAAATTGACGAGAGAGTCCTTTATATATATATATATATATATTATAATTATTTAAAACAATATGATTCCTTCGCTACATAAGAGTTATCATATTTAAATTTTGCGAATGAACATGCTTATAAAGATGCGTAAATTTCTAGATTGGTTATTCCTAAATTTTCGTTTCAGGATGAAACAGGGCTTGATACTTTAACTCAATTTAATTTTAATAATTATATTGAGGTTTTCGGCTCTCATTTTTGAAACATGAGAACTCTTATGTAGCGAAGGAATCATATTTTTTGAAAAAATAATTATAATTTAAGTTCTACTTCTGTATAGAGCACTGTTTTTTTTAAAAAATAAAAGCAAAAATACTAATGAACTCCGGGATTATTTACCTAACGTGTTCTTTCCTATTTTTTTACATATCTGCACACACACACACACACACACACACACACATATATATATATATATATATATATATATATATATATATATATATATATATATATTTCATCTGCTTGTTTCTCCAATATATTGGGAGGAACAGTTTTGGCAATTTATTTTATAAATGCCTGCTTCAGAAATATTATTGCTATTGAGAAACAAGCAGAAATAAAAAAAGCGTATTTATGAGCACAAAAGAGACCTCACAAAAAAACAACTTAACTAATGCACTAGTCATACATAGAAATAAATTCAACCACAATTTTGATTTTAAAAATGCTAAACATAAAAAAAAGAAAATCACTCACTCAGAAGGAAAATACTCGAGAGCGCCGCCATTGAATATATATATATATATATATATATATATATATATATATATATATATATATATTTGAGGCATGTGTCGTTAAAGACTACGGAACTTTTCCGTTTAATAATCTTTTTTGTGTTTTTTTCTTGCTTTCTCGCAAGTTTTTTGGGTTTAAGTTGTTGAAAAAAGATTATTAAATGGAAAAGTCACATAGTCTTTAACAACACATGCCTCAATAATGACATGCTACCAATATATATATATATATATATATATATATATATATATATACAAATTTAAAGTTAAAAATGGAAGTCAACATGATTTAACAAAATCAAAAGATTTGGAAGAACGAGACAAAAATACCACAATAAACTGCGTGCTAACTTAAAATCTTGTTATTTGAACACACCTGAAGCTAATTTTGTATTTTCTTGTGGTTTTTTGGCATGAAGCAGGTCTAGACTTGTCAGTTATAAAAATAGGCACATTGTTCCGCCACAAGATGGTCGCACTGTCCCCAATGTGATAAAATCTGCAAGAAATATACTAGCCAACAAAAAAACTACAGAAAAAAATTCATTTTTTTTTAATCGAGTCTCATTGGGTTGTGTTACTGTTCTATCTGGTCTGTTTGCTAAAGGCATTGAGCACTTTGGATTATGACCCAGGTAGGTGTCTCTTCACTTTTGTCTTTCTTTTTTTATGTTTCTTTTTCCTTTTGATATCATTTTTGTTTGTTTGATCTTTATTTTGTTGTTTCAATTTTTTTTTTCATTTGGTAGGTTTAGTGTTCGTAGGGTTGTATTTGCAAGCTTTACCAATCAATAGTTTGGTTTGTTTTTTGGTGATTTATATTTATATATATATATATATATATATATATATATATATATATATATATATATATGCAGCTGCCAATATAGTTCCTACTGTACAGTGGCAAAATGTTGGTCTGGCAAAGGACCGGCCAGCCGAACATGCTCTGCCCCATCACACAGTGCCGTGTTCGCTGGGTCGATCGTGTCCTGCGATGACCTGATGACCACCCTACCAGAGTTATCTACCAGTTTAACTTGCTATCTGCAAACTGGCGACAATCGTGCAGCAGACTCCACAGCCACTGAAAGGACCCCAGCAGAATAATCTGGCACTGGGGGATATTCTGACGTTCTGCTAAGACCGTGAGAGCTGGCGAGACAAGGTGGCTTTTGAGGGCTCAACACATTTATGGCAGGAGATTTAGCCAAACATATGAAGAGGAGAAATACATTGAAAAGCCTAATTATTTCAAATTCAACACGAAACAAAAGGCGAGTAAAATATTTAAAAATAGAAGAGTGGATCATTGTGAGAAACCCAATGAATCAAAATATTTTTTTCTGAATTTTCGGAATGAGAAGTTATTTTATTTATATTCGAACTATTGTCCTCATCTTTTTTGTTTTTATCACAACGCTTAGGCTGTTGTATCTTTCGGCCTTCCTCAGGTGTACATCGATCTGGAATTCCATTAATTTATGGGGATGAGAACTGTCAAAATCAATATTATTCTACCCGTCAACTACAATTAAAAAAGAATTTAGCCCCGCAATTTATTATTTCCTTTCTATTTTTCCCGATTTTCTACTTGAGACAATCGTTTTTTGTTTCTTTGTTTTTTTTTTTACCTGAGACCTGAGATAAAGGAATTTTTTTTCTTAGAATGCTATTGAGCATATTAAGGGAGTTTTTCTGATTCTGCAAGTAGCTCTCATGGGTATAGTATTTTGGATCTCAGATAACGAGAGGATTCTCTATTTTTTTTTCAGAATGTGCGCCTTAAGATGCTTGTGGAAATTACAGTCGTTTGTAATAAAATATTCTGCAAGCTCCGTTGATATAAGTTTGAAAAGTGATCAGGAGGCTTTTTAGTTACATAATAAAGTCGTCTGCGTGTATAAAACTTCACTCTTCCTTCCGCAAACATTTATTGTTGATGTATGTCACAAGGCTAACAAGGCAATCAAAAGATGATAACATACGTAAAACAATAACAAAATATTTATATAGAAATAATACAATTATTAAGATTAAACTGTTCAGAATATTTAGCTGAGCTAAGCTGAATTTCAAATTTCAGTAATGTTAATTGAACGAATAAAAATATTTTAAAATGTTCCTTCAAAACTGTTTTTTTGGCACAGAAATTTTACAATGCAAAAATAAGAGTTGCTTACCCTTAACTAGGAAATTAATTATTAGAAAACTGTTCTTTGAAGGAAAGAATTTTTTATCAGGTCTCATAATGAAAGAGAGTTCGTTTTTTTTTTTTTTAGAAGAAATGTTCTTTGTGAATTAGTTATATGTTTTTTGTGTAATATGAATATTTTGAGAATGTGTTTGATAAAGTAGAACTTTGAATATTTATTTGATCTTTCAAGAAGTTTTGTTTGGTACTAAATAAAATTTAGTTTTTGTACTTCTGAAAAGAATTAAAATAAATCTGGTCGCTAAAAAGAAAGTGTTCACCAAAATCAAATCTTGTTAAGTAGAAATGAGTGAGGTGAGAATGTTTCTTGAATTATGTTCTGAAGAGCTGATAATATGTTCGGGAAAACTTGTAGCTGCAGGAAAAACCTTTTAATTTCTTGCTGGTGAAGAATTGGAAAAAACTGTAATATCCAAGTTAAATTTCTTAGCGTGGTAGCAATATGTCTGGTTGACTTTTCTTTCATCTCAATGTGAAAGAGTTAATGTTCCGTAATGTTTAATTAGTTTCTGTTGCTTGTAGTTGAATATTCGTAATAGTTAGTTTGTAATGTTTGTAATTAAGTTTCTTACGTACGTGTGTGCCTGTGTGAATATGTTTTCATAGCGTCCGCCCACAAGGGATCGAGACGCGATTTCTTTTACAGCTATATTTTCGTAAGCAAGTGAAATCAAAAAGAGAGAAGAAGAGGAGAGAGAACGAACTTGTGTCTGGTATTTATAATCAACGTAATCACGTCATCAGCTCCGGAGAAAGAAGCGGGAAATTTTCACTTGGACACGCGCTCGAAAAAAGTCTTGTGCGTAGGTGGATTGCAACGCCCACTTGTGTGTTTTATTGACCAATTAGAAGTTGGGGTTTTCTGAAAATATGCTTAAAGTTGGATAAGCTCTGTGATCCGCTTTTTGCACAGATTTGCACAAAAATCGACATTGATAAAAAAGTGGCAGCGGAGTGCTAAAATATCACGTTATTGTGTTTGACATCATACCTGTGTCCATTGAATCTCTTATTTAATTTTTCCGTTGTGCAACCCATATAAATCATGTCATGTTTGATACATTGGGCGGCATATATTTATATATAGTTTCGTTCAAAAGAAATAAAAACGCCAGACAAATTTTATAAAATGTAAGCGTCCACACTCAAAAGAGCATTGGACTTTCGGATCGTTGTACTCGCAAAAACACTCATAGAAGCGGAAAACCCTGTGCTCTGTGCAACGACATGTGTCAAGTTAATTCTGTCACAAATTCAAAGAGAAACATTATCATTTTTACAGAGAGGGTCGCAATTGTACTGATTCCTATTTAATATATGCCGACCAATGTACCAAACCAATTCATGTGGGTTGCACAACGGAAAAATTAAATAAAATTTAATTAAAAGATTCAATGGACACAGGTATGATGTAACACACAACAATGTGACATCAACAGAGCTTGCAGAACATTTTATTAAAAACTTTTGTGTACCTAGTTAATGTGAGTAAATGTTGTTCCAGACCTGTTCCTGGCAGCCTCTTTGGTTATGATCCAAGTCGAGATTCCTAACCTCCCCACTTTGTTTTTGGCTCTCTTTTTTATCTCGACTGGATCAGCTTTTTCTTTCCAATGTCTGTCTATATTTTCACCTTTCCCACTCCCTTAGTGAGAGAGCTTCTTGATTTTGTCCAATGGGAAGAATACAGCGGCTTCTCTCCTTCTTGGGGGTTGGATGGGCCCTACTAACATCAGTTATGTTTAGTTCACTTTGTATTCATGTTTAGTTTTGTTGAGTTCATCTCCCTTCCCTCTCATTTTTCATCTTTAGAATTGTATATATAGTTTATTATCATTAAATTTTTATGTCATGTAGCGCGTTTTGTAGGTTCCCCTTGAGAGGATGTGGTATTATGGTGGATGGAAGAGTGATTGGTGACGGACGAGTTTGTCGGAGTTAACTCCTCCTTCAGTCCGTTAACCCTTTCACCAGGGGTCTCTCTTCCCTGGCTATAAATAGCCGCTGACCCTTGGCCTCTATCTCTTTTTCCTTCTGGATTTCAGCTATCAACCACGAAATTCAGGCGCTAACAAGGGATAGCGTGGAAACACGCTAAGCACAATATTCATACACGCACTCACATACAGAATATTCACACACGCACGCACATACAGAATATTCACACACACTTCGTCCTTTGTACTGTTTCCATGTATTGTAACTTGTTATTAATATATATTTGTATATACATATATTATCGGTCTTGTGTTTTGTTTGCTTTCTTTACCTTCTTCTTTGGACTTAATCAAAGTCCAACCTTTTTATGTAGTTGGGCTCGGCGGGCAGGAGTATCTGAACCTTACTTGCGTTTCGTCTACGTCTGACTTCTATCAACAACATAATAACCGCCACGGCCCACTACAAGTTTTTATGGTGAATGGGCAAATTGTAATGAGTGAATGGTCGTGAATTGGATTAGCTAGGTAGAAGATAGTTAGTGAAGACCAACCTCAACCCCTCCCCTTTTTCGGCCTTGTGCCATAATTGTATTTTTATGCAATAAATATCCATTTTATTGGAAACGACTGTGATTTTGACAAGCATCATAAGGTGCATATTCTGAAAAAATATTCAGAAGCTGCCGATCTTTCGACCCTTAAAATCTACTTTCTACCCTAAAATCTTTCGACCCTTAAAACGCATGAGAAGGGTTACGTATGCAAATTACTAACTTCCCATCCCGGGGTAATGAACAGAATGACAGGAGAGTTCCATAAGATTTATACTAAACTGTTTGAATAATTCCTCTTAGTAACTAATCAACTAACGGAATATTCCAAGATGAACAAGATCTATTAATCACGTTTTGGTTGCGTGTCATTCAAGCTGGTAGCGTTTCTTTCGTTTTGACGCGTTCATGACCAGGACGGCCGATTTTTCATTACAAGACAAGCAACGTTTGTACAAAAATTTATATGTTTTTGGCGATTTAGATATTTTTATGCTTGAAAATTTGTTTTTCAAAATACACCTTGAAGTAGACAGACATTTTGTTGAAATATTGTTTAACACTGTCAAACACTATGCTTTTTTTTTTATTTTCTTAAATTGCTCTCTTCACCGAAGTGTTAAAAAATATTGGAAGAGTTACTGTTACGCCAACTATTCTGTTTTTATTATTATTATTATTATTATTATTATTATTATTATTATTTCTTTTGATTTCTGGTGTGTAATTATTTCTTTCTGGGTCCCGCCCAGAGACCTAAGGTGAGAAATGGCATCATGACATTTTCCACTGAGCAACTAAAAGAAAACACACCCACACATATTTTACATAGATAAAGTACTTCGTAAGGTGTGGGCTGTAGTCGTGAGAACAATTTTTTGTGTTTCTTTAAGGTATGGGCTACCGGGAATCCCTTCAATGAGTCTATTGGAATCTTTTCCAATCAATCTGAGGGCTCCAACTACAACAGTGGTTGTTGATGGTCTCATGTGTCACATTTTTGATATTTCGATTTCAAGGTCCTTGTATAGCTTTATGAAGATCGTTAAAGATACATTGCAGTCTGCAGGGACTGCCATATCAATAAGGAGACAATTCTTTTGTTTGTGGTCCCTAATAACGATGTCTGGGCGATAAGCTTTGATTATTCTGTCTGTGTGTATTGTGTAGTTCCATAAAATTGTTACGTAACCGGGTCTGGGTGGTGTTCATACCAATTTCTTTCAGTTTCCTTTCCATAGAAGTTGCATATTTTCCAGTGCAGATATTGGCCCACTCTGTCATGCCGTGTTTTATATTCAGTGGGTGCCAATACCGTGCACCCTGATACAAAATGATCAATTATTTCTGGATATTTATCACAGAATCTGAATTTTGGGTTAACGCAATATTTTAGTATGTGCGCTTGAAAATTATTGATATCATCATGTGCCGCATTTTTGAGATCCTTGTATTTTGATAGTCTTTTGCAGATCTTCAAAGATACTTTGCAGTCTGCAGGGACTGCTATGTCAATAAGAAGGCATATTTTGTCTTTGCAGTCTCTAATCATGATGCAATGCAATTAGTTTTGGTATTATTATTATTATTACTATTACTAGTGAACCAGTGCTGTCTAAAAATGATGGCAGTTGTTAGAAAGTTTTAATAGCTAGATGCAATGAAAAAAAAAACTCTTGAAAAAATGTATTGAGATTCAATAAAGCGGAGATAAAGAATTCACAACTAAAATAGACGCCAATTAACCATTTAATTAATCTGTTATATTTTATAGACATTCAGTGATATCTATGATTCATTGATTACTACTGGTATTATATAAATCACTTTCTGCTCAATATCTTTTCATGTTAAAAATGTTATGTGTTCAATATAGCATTGAAATGGAAATATCTCTCAGAAGAAAAAGATTAGCAACAGAACAACAAAGACGGCAATGAGAAAGCATATTTCAAAACCAAGTTGAAGCTAGATGATCAATTAATAGACAAAGATATCTGAGTGCTTCACATGAAGGACTTGCACAAATAAGACTACAATTTAAGAAACATAGGAATAAAAAAAACTAATTAATTGAACAGTCCATTTTGCTCACAAACAAATTTTGTTTAAATGCAGACAAATATTTTCTTTGTATAGATTATTAAAATGACTAAGGGAAGTAATCACTCATAAATTTTTTTAACTTAAGTTGATTTACCTCCCTTCCCACTGCAGATGAGACAAGAAATATATAAATAAATATACAGTGATAATTATTATATGGTTTGATTATTAATTTTAAGTTTTTTCATTAATATTTAATAATTTAATTTTAATTTGCTTAATTATTCTAAATATATAATGAAATGTTATGAAAAATTAATTTTTGTTAACCATTTCCCCCAAGCAAGGCGGCAATGCCACAAGTATGTTGGGGGTTACAGGGAGTGAAAATGAAAGAGAATATTGAGAATAGGGGAGATTGAGGAGAGGATAAAAGATGAACAATGTTCAAGGAGACAGAAGATGGCGATTGACATTGCATTTAAATTTTTGAAGATTGTAGTTATCAGGAAAGCAAAGGAATGGAAGAGAGTTCCACAGATAGGAAGTGCAAGAAAAGACACTGTTGGAGTAGAAGTGGTGGTTGTATTTGGCTATTTCAACAGTAAATTGGTGGGACCTAGATGCCAATCTAGTAGCATACTTAAATTCATATATTTAGGGCACCAGGGAAGAAAGCTCATCAGAGCAGTTGACATAGAAATATTTATAGAAAAGACAGAAGGAAGCCACATTATGTTGGTGAGAAAGTGACTGAAGTTGAGATGTCTGGTTAGGATTGAAGACAATGACAGATTCTTCTTTGGATTTTGTCAAGATTCTTGGAACATACAGCAGGAGCACCAAACTAGATATGGCAACAGTAATCATAGGCAAATGGTAGATTTGTAAATGTGTAAGATGGATTCTGTCATATAGGAAGAAAATGAGTAACTACAGACACTGAGGTTCGCGTGTGACACTCTGGACTTATGAATATGTTTTCTGCCAGGTGTATAAATAGCAGTGTCAGGTTACTGACTGGAGTGATTATTGAGTGGAACTATCCAGTCAAATTAGTGTGAATAATTGTGTCAATGATTTGGGTTTTGATTTAGGATTTACCGAACGTTAAGCCTAGCAGCGCTATTTACAAGGTATTCACTGAAATGGTTGATTATCTTTGGTTGACTTTTACTTGTTTGTTATTGTTAAGTATTTATTTGTGGTTGTAATTAAATACTGTTTTATCTTAACATTGAAGTCTCAAGTTATGCTTAATTATTAACGGCCACCAAACATCACAAAAGATTCCGATGAGAAAAATATTCTGGCATGACACAGTGACCCAACTACTGCAGCTATTGATTCAATGTAGCCACTCCAATTCATGTCATTGGAAAATGTGAAGCCAAAGTGTGTTGTTCTCTTAGAGGTTAGCATCAGCCATGATATTACAATTTTATTAACTGAACCACTAAAAGTTTTCTTCTCTCAGCACATTTCCATATTTGTCTTGATCTCATTACTTAGTGGTTCATTGGAGTTTTACCTTGTTCCAAAACAATTATTGTTTTGGAACAAGGTAAGACTCCAATAATCCAAGGTTCAATGGCAGCTCAAATAATGGTCAGTGCTGGTTGAAAGAAGCATCAGGATATCAATGAAGTCACTGCCTCATTAACACCTGTTTTTGAAGAATGTAAATACATTTTAAGTAATTATTGGTCTAATACTAAGTTGGTCACTTGATTGGGAATTTACAAGTCGATTTTTGATTTTACGAGATGTTTTTTATATCTATACATACCACTCTTTGTCTGTCTCCCTCTTGTTTTCTCCCTCTCTCATACTTTGCATTTATTTGTATTTTTATCTCACTTTCTCTATCTCTTTACTCTCCTCTTACTATTCACGATTGTTTTAGTAATTATCTGTCAATATCATTTAGTTAATAATTGTCTATCTGTGTAGAGAGAACTCTATCTATCTATCTATCTATCTATCTATCTATCTATCTATCTATCTATCTATGTCAACTCATATCTATCTAGTTAACTATTTATCTGTCTGCTCATATCTATCTCATTCTGTTCATATCTATCTATCTATCTATCTATCTATCTATCTATCTATCTATCTATCTATCTATCTCATTCTGTTCATATCTATCTGTTCATATCTATCTCTCTATTTATCCCAGTCAACTCATATCTAGTTAGCTATTTATCTGTCTGCTGATATCTATCTCATTCTGTTTATATCTATCTATCTATCTATCTATCTATCTATCTATCTATCTAAGTCTGTTCATATCTATCTATCTATCTATCTATCTCATTTTGTTCATATCTATCTATCTATATAAATCTCTTATCTATCTGTTCATATCTATCTCAATCATATCTATCTATCTATCTATCTATCTATCTATCTATTTCATTCTGTTCATATCTATCTATCTCTCTATCTATCTATCTATCTGTCTGTCTCATTCTGTTCATATCTTCATATCTATCTGTTCTTATCTATCTATCTATCTATCTATCTATCTTAAATCATGCCATTAAATCAAAATTGTGACTGCCAATCACCTGTGTTTTGTCTCCACTATACTATGAAGCAGGTGTTTCTTCTGGAGGACAAAAAAACCTAGGTGAGGTAAGAAAATAAGTTAAACAAATCAATTCCTTTTTAAAATCTGAAATTCCATGAATTATTGAAAGTAGTATCCTTATCTTTGTTGTTTTGGGCATATTCCAGTTGGTACAAATATCCATCCTTTTAAGTAATATCTGAAATTCTGAGAATAAGTATTGTAATTCTAGAATTATTCTGACTGATATCTTTATCATTGTTGTTTACATCTCTACAATTCAGACAACACCAGCTGTTATTTTTTTTTGTATTTGCTTCCTTTTATTTCTGCCCATTTCTCCTATGGAATTTAAAGTTTAGTGCCTGATAGGTAAGGTGCATGTTCACAATTAAAGAAGAAGCCTACAAAACCTGGGTTCCTTCAATGGACCATTTATTCTGTTTTTTAAATATAAACTGTAATGAAACAAATTTCTCAATGTCTATTAAGTATGTCCATTTTCGTTATTTTTGGTTCAGAAGTTAGGGTAAGTAAGGTTAAGCCTTGTGCTGAGTTGGAACAACCAATGAAAGGTTGGACTTATTTCATTGATAGTTATAATGGTTGAGCTCAAGTCAGCATTGTGCTGATTTGGAATGACCAAAGTAAAACTTGTCTTACTTCATTGGTGGAGTTTCCGGAAAAGAGTTTGGAAAGTGGAAAAAAGGTTTTTCTGGTCCAGAAGTAAGTTCACGCAAGTCATTATAAGTATTGTTATAATGGTCCAGCTCAAGTCAGCCTTGTGGTGAGTTGGAACAACCAAAGAAAAGGTTGCTATATGTTGAAAAGTGAAAATAGAGTTCAGTCATGCTCCAGAGGGAACATGCTTTTACAACACTTGCTACATCCTGGAACAAGAGGAAGGAAAATATTTTTTTATAGCCTTAAACAGAAACCCTTAATGGGCATTTAACAAAGCCACATGGAGTAATAAAATTTCCAGTTCCTTTACTATTAGCATCATGGGAAAATGTATTTCTTTTTGTTTTTATTTTTATTATTCATTATTATTATTTTATTTATTGATTTTTTTTTAATTTTGCAAAATTCTTTTCTTTATTTTCTTCTTTATTTTTTCTTTTTTCTTTCTTTCCAATTTTTATTTTTCATATTTCCTTTTCTTCCATTTATTTCCTTCTGTTTTTCTTTCTTTCCAATTTTATATTTACAAGATTCATTTTATATTTACAAGATTCATTTTATATTTACGATATCAATTTTATATTTAGAAGATTCATTTTATATTTACAATATTAATTTTATATTTACAAGATTTATTTTATATTTACAAGATTCATTTTATATTTACAAGAATAATTTTATATTTACAAGATTAATTTTATATTTACAAGATTCATTTTATATTTACAAGATTCATTTTATATTTACCATATTAATTTTATATTTACAAGATTCATTTTATATTTACAATATTAATTTTATATTTACAAGATTTATTTTATATTTACAAGATTCATTTTATATTTACAAGAATAATTTTATATTTACAAGATTAATTTTATATTTACAAGATTCATTTTATATTTACAAGATTCATTTTATATTTACAATATTAATTTTATATTTACAAGATTCATTTTATATTTACAAGATTCATTTTATATTTACAATATTAATTTTATATTTACAAGATTCATTTTATATTTACAATATTAATTTTATATTTACAAGATTCATTTTATATTTACAAGATTCATTTTATATTTACAAGAACATAAAAATATGTGAACCAACTGCAATTATTTACCATTTTTTATTTTTTGTATTTCCTTTTCTTCCTTTTATTTTCTTCTTTTTTTCTTTCTTATATTTCTTTTTCAATTCAGTTAGTCAGTTGTCTGGCACTCACATTAAATCAGATTGACTCACTCGCTAAAGTAGACAATCACCAACACCATTTCTCTCCACCTTCGACATAAATTGTTGACAAATGGCTGACCATGATTTTTGATGGAGCTTTCATTAAATCTGTCACACCTGCAGAAGTGAGTGTGATGCAAAGACAGATCTGTTAAGCCACTCCAAACGCTGCTCATGAAAGGACAATGTTTGACCAAAAATGTTCGCTAACATTATTTCACGAGATAAAGGGGGATACCTACCTACTTACTACCATCATAACCATCATTCTTATTAATGTTATGACTTTAATTAGCATATATAAGTAATAATTAATAAAAATAACACTGGTCAACATAAAAAAATTTTTTGAAATGGTCTCAAGACACTAAACATCTTTTTTAACTAATTTGAGGGCGCTGAATCTGAAAATGACCTTACTTTTTCTTGGTTAGCTACCATTTTTGCTGTACAGAAATGCCTTAGTTTTGGAAAAAAAGCATTTTTTTCATTGGTTTCTGTATATATGATACTGGCCGATGGCAATATTTCTCAAAATAAAATTGTAGAAACCTCTCAATTTGTACTTAAACCAACAAATATTAGCCTGCTTATTGAGGAATACTATTTTTGCAATAACAATCAAACCCTATAAAATAACACGACTGAATATAGCAAGACCGACAGGTATTTTCATCAGATCATTTAATAAACTAACAGCAGAAATGAAACGTTTGTGAACATAAGAACTGATATGTCCCGGAAAGTTCCATGTGCCATGTTTAATGGATGTCAGTTATCAGTTATCTTCTGTTAATTCCCCTCTTCAAGTTCTCCACTGCCTTAATCGAGTATTGAACTCACACTCTTTAGGTCCTGTCACTTGATCTAACTAACACCTTTATCCATTGTGCCATGTGTCCTTGTGTGAGTTCAATACTCAGTTAAGGTAGTGAAGAACTTGGAGAGGGGAATTAACAGGAGTTAACTGATAATGGACATCCATTAAACATGGCACGTGGAACTAGAACAGTCTACCCCAGTGAGCGAAATAAAGGGTTCAGTTCGACATTCCAACCACCTGAAGAAGGCCAGAGCATACAACGGCTGAAACGTTGTAATAAATATGGCAACAAAGATGAGGACAATAGTCCGAATAATGTAAATAGTGTACATAATACCTCATCTCAGAAATATAGACAGATACTGAAAGGCCGAAACGTTGTAATAAATATGGCGACAAAGATGAGGACAATCGTCCGAATAATGTAAATAGTGTACATAATATCTCATCTCAGAAATATAGACAGATACTGAAGGGCCGAAACGTTGTAATAAATATGGCGACAAAGATGAGGACAATAGTCGGAATAATGTAAATAGTGTACATAATACCTCATCTCAGAAATATAGACAGATCCTGAAAGGCCGAAACGTTGTAATAAATATGGCGACAAAGATGAGGACAATAGTCGGAATAATGTAAATAGTGTACATAATACCTCATCTCAGAAATATAGACAGATACTGAAAGGCCGAAATGTTGTAATAAATATGGCGACAAAGATGATATCAAGCAACCATTTCCCCCAAAGAAAATATGAAAAATTTTAATGTTTACATTGGATTTTCTGCAGAAACAGAAATTACTTATGACTCACTCAAATAACAACAAGGATGAGAATATTTGTCCAAGTGTAAATAAAGATGTCTTTTTTATATATATATATATATATATATATATATATATATATATATATATATCTTTTAAAGTGGAAAGAACAAGATGAATCAAATGCTGATGCGATGTGTGCCCGACATTGATTTGTTTGCCATTTTCAAACAATGTCGATAATGATGAAGACAAAAAAAAACATTAGATGCTGTTGTTGCGGAAGGCAGGAATTTTTTGGTTTGTTTTCTTATCAGTGCAATTATTATTGAAAATTGATTGAATTAAAGATTTTCCATTCATGTGTTATTTTAAATAATACGTGAAGGGAAAATCTCTGAATATGGAATTAAATAGAGAATTAAAGAATCCAGAGATAGAAACGAGGAAATCCATTTGTTTCTAAATGTGGAATGGATTTTAAAAAGTTCTAATCTTTTTCTTTATATTTGGGCCAACCATCTATTGGCAAAATTTGTAAGGTTTGATTCTGCAAGATGTTATTTCTCTAAATGAAACTTTTTAATGGATATGCCATTAACTATTTTCATTTCAGTTGATGAAATCTTCAGCCTTCCTTTAATGTCAAAATTTCAAAGATGAACTATTTTCATTATTCCAGATATTTTTAGACTATTATCTTTATCTTTGTTGTTTTTAACACAACATTTCAGTTGATGGATTCTTCAGCTTTCCTTTATTGTCTAAGCTTCCAAGATGAACTATTTTTATTATTTCAGATATCTTGGGACTGTTTAATATAAGTCACTGGTAGTGTAATATATTGCTGCTGGGCTCAAATAAGGTGACAAACACACACACACACACATATATATATATATATATATATATATATATATATATATATATATATATATATATATATCCGAATGGGTAGAATGAGGTAGAATGACAGAGGTTAGGATTGTGCAGACAAGAATAGATGGAGACAAATCTTTGGTGAACCTCTAGCCAGCTTCTCTGTCCAGAGCAAGTATCGGATCTGTTTTATAACATTTGGACACCCATACTTCACATGGATACACCTTTTTCTGGTATGTCAACTATGCAAGCATGCATTTCTTTACACTCAGGACACTTGTGTGCCCTGTTTATTCAAGGCTCAGGGCATCTGTGCATCCTGTTTATTTTAACCACCAGATGCATTTCTTGATTATGATATCACCAGTTCTGATTTCCATTCACATGCTGATGCAGTGGAAGTAAGGCCAAAGGTCTTTCCTAAACTGCTGTCCAACAATAGCACTACCACACTAATCTTTTGTACAAAATATAAGTGTTTAACATGTAAACTATATACACCTGATGAAGGTTGGAGGGTACAACCGCCAAAATATTGTGATAGCAACAACAAAGATGAGGACGATAGTATGAATTTAAATAGTGTAAATAAAAATAACTCATTATCTCAGAAAAATCAGACAGAAATTAAACATAGGTCAGTGCATAAAAAATGTTCTTCTCTGAAACCTTCAATCAAAAAAAAAGTGGTTGCTTAATTATATACACAACACAACAATGTTGGTTACTTTATCCATGATTTAAGCACAGTTTCAAACTTGACATTTTCAAAAAAAAATTCTTTAAAAATTTAAATACTTTGATAATTTAATACTGTACTTATACTATGAACAGGACCCCCATTTTTATTTTGATAAAAATCAACATTTTTAGCTTCTGATATCTAATGTATGCTAATCTACAAAACAACATAAGATGTGCAGATGGCATAGCAAAAAGAAAAAATTTACTAAGAGCTACAACAGAGAGGAAAATGTGAAGAGCCATGATCATCCACATCATGAAAGGACACAGCACATTGAACAAGTTTGTGTAAATAGATGGCAGAACTGGGATTAGGAAAGATATCAAAAAAGATAAAAATTTATTAAGAGCTACAATGGAGAGGAAAATGTGGAGAGCCATGATTGACAATCTCCTGAGAGGTACACAGAAGAAAAAGAATGTAAAAAAAATTATCCCCACTAAAAATTTCCCAACATTTTATGAGTGGGCGATTCATTTTAAATAGAACTATTTTTTTTCTTTTCTTCTTTCCCATATATGTATCCAAACAAGGAACGCAAAGATACACTTTGGATATATTTAGCTGCAGAAGGTAAAAAAAGAGCCTCGCTAATGCTTCTAGCATCTCAAATGCATCTTACCATTTTGTTCTGAATATTGCTGTCGTCTCTCAATAGGGCTGATCAATATGGCTGTTAATTCACAGATGGAGTGAGGACAGCTGTTTTTGGTATGATCACAACTGGCCATTGAGATTGCAAAAATATAAGGATTGATCAATGCATTCATTTTCTATGGCTTATCAACGAGAAAGCGAGAAAATATTTTTAGATTGTAAGAATTTGGGGGGGAGAAATAATCGTTCAATGATATTTACTAATTTTACCCATAGCCAGGGGGAGAAGAGGTGGATTTATACCTAATCAGATTTTGATAAACAAACAAGAAATTATGATGTGTATATAAAATGGGGGATCAATTCAGCATTAGAATCAACATATAAACTGATCCCTCAGTTTGAGGTCACAGTATTTTTTTAATATTTATATTCCAGAGAATGTAAATATATCTAAAAGACATGCCCGTATAGCTAATCAATATTTCATTGATAGATTCGTTTTCTATGGCTTATCAACAAACAAGAAATTATAATGTGTATACAAAGTGGGGGATCAACCCAGTATTAGAATCAACATATAAACTGATCCCTCAGTTTGAGGTCACAGTAGTTTTTATACATTTATATTTCAGAGAATGTAAATAAATCTAAAAGACATGCCTGTATAGCTAATTAGTATTTCATTGATTGATTGATTCGTTTTCTATGGCTTATCAACTCTTTGCAGGTTATTTAAAGCCAGAAAGTATTATTAGATTGTAAGAATTTTTCTTTTAGATAATAATGGTCTAGTGATACAAGTATAATTAACCCATAGCTGGGAGGATAAGAGGTGGGTTCATACCTTTCCTATGGGCATCAAGTTAATATATAATGGAACTGAAACTTGGCTCTCCAATTAACAATTCTGAGCCATTATCTATTAGACAACCTGCACATCCAAGCTTCCAGAACCTGGTATTCCCAAGTGGTCACCCATCTTGATACTGACCAGGATCGACATTGTTTAACTTTGGTTATCATACAGGAACTGGCGTTTCAAAGTGTTGAAAAGTACTAAGAGAAGACATCTGGAATACAATGTGTACAGTTTAATTATATTTGTATTGATATTCTCCGTGTGGAAAACGAGGCGGTAGAATTGCCAATAATATATGAGTTATAATGTAAATGCCATAATAACTGGAGAAAGTTTAAAACTTGACTGCTAAGAACTGGCATGCCATTCATATTACAGTGAACCATACTCATTCACTTTGTATTCCATTTGTGAAATGCAAGTTCCACTGAAGCAGCTTCTTCACAGGAACCACTGTTTTGTGGAACTGATTCCCAAGAGGAAGCTTCTCTAATCACTACAATCTTAATCTGTTTGTCTAGGGCAGTGGTTCCCATACGTTTTTCTTTCCGAATTAAAATTTGCTTGCACTTTACCAAATTTTATATGATAAAATATACATTTAAAAATAAAAATTAGAGAGAGGTTCAAAGGGAGATAATTACAGATCCAAAGTCAGAATATTATCATTGATAACTCTCTCCTCTAATTTGCAGACCCTAGTTACTATATTCTTAATACTTGATATAATGCAAAAATATCACAATAATAAAATCATCCAATAATTATTTATAACTATTTATACTGGAACTCATGCATGCAATTACAAGTAATCCATAGTAATGCTTTAGATTTTGAAATCATATTTATTTTTGACATATGAATTTTTAAAAACTGTTTCTAAATCTTTGATTGTCTTTCAATCATTCCATCTCACCTGTTATCCTCTTCTGCGGTGCATATGAGGTGCACTGTACCGTTTGGGAACCACTAGTCTAGGGTGAACCATGATTTCACCTCATATCCCGATAAACTATGCTTCTTACTTTGTAACCTTCTACTATGAGTGGCTCTTGGGCCTTGTACATCATTGTGAAAAAAAAAAGGTAAAAGTTCCTGGTAGTTTAATGGTTACCAACTTGGAAAATGGAAATATAGAACTGAGTTTGAATTTAAGTCAAGACTACTTACTAGCAAATAATCTCTTTGGGAAAGTCAGGAATCTACTTATCCTTGGGCTTACACACACTGCCCCATATTTTGACAGAAAGGTCTTATCACTGGCATATCACAATAGTTGACAAACAAGAGAGAGACCCTAAATGGATACTTCTCTGATTGCTACAATCTTAACTTCTTCATAATGTATTTTTCTTGCATATTCCCATAATCTACAATTCTTATATCCATAAATCAATTCCGCCCTGTCAGCTGGGGCTGTTGAATACACCAACTGCACTTCTGCAGAGCGGTAAGACCCCCTCCCCAATGGGGCATCCTGGGTATGACGATAAACTACATCCGTGTCCAGGGTAAGGCGATAAACTACGTCCAACAGCAAGGCCTCTGATAAGGAGGTTTTGAGGAGCATGGAACCACCTCTTAATTGCTGGTGTTCCCAGGTCCACCCTGACCTGGGATGGTAGCACCTGTTAGGGTCCCAGCTATGGGCAAATAGTTAACTCCCGAAACAGAGGTAAAAAGCATTATAGAAGTGTAAAAATAGGTTTTAATACCAGAAATACTTTGTAAAATATTATTACCAGAAATTAATTTTTGAAGAAAAAAAACTATTACCAGCAATATATTTTTGAAAAAAATATTACCAGCAATACATATGATCGTACTCAAAAATATGAGTAATTGAAAAATGGTTTAAATATATATATACAGTGTAACCTGGATATAAGAGAGTTGTCGGGACCGGAGAAGAAGTCTCTTATATCCGGGTTTGGTCTAATTTATATACATTAACACAGGCTCTAATTTGGGACCAGAGTAAAATATCTCTTATATCCGGGTTTCTCTTATATCCGGGTCTCTTATATCCGGGTTACACTGTATACATACACACCTTTTTTTACCAAACTATCGCTATGAATCTATTTAAAAAATGTTGTTGGTTTTTAATGACCCACTGAGGTTGATGTTCCATAAAAAAAAACAACCAACCAACCTTAAAACAATTCCATTCTGTAACCCTCTATCTTGAGTGGCTCTTGGGCCTTGTACTAGTTGAATAATAGTGTAAAAATGATGTGTGAACAACTGGAAAAAAACACTCTCTCTGAAATTTTTTTTGGTCTATTTAGTAATAGGAAAAGTTAACATACATAGCCACTCTTGACAGCTCCCAGTCATAATTTAGTTCTCTATGATGAATTAGGTTTTTTTATTTTATTGCTATGTATTACATTTAGTGAAAGAAGAATTTTATATTGGATTAACATTGATACTTACCCAGTGTATAGGAAAAATAAACATTCTTCAAAATTTCAGTCTAGTAGATGGAATTCTACCTTTATCAAAAAGTAAATAATAAACATGGTGGGAATTCTACCTTTATCAAAAAGTAAATAATAAACATGGTGGCAATTATCACCCTATTAAATTATTATCAAAAATACTCACAGCCTAACAAGTACCAACTATGTGAACAGGCAAGTTTTAGGAGTGGCTACTTGTGCAGAATAAATACATTTACCTTCAAAAAGGCTGAGGCTGTGTTCCTCCTGATGTCATTGGCTCCATTGATAACAAAAAATGGTTGGTGGTTGTGCTATCTACGGAGCTGATGGAATAACCCAGATATGATGCCTTAATGTATTTTTCCTGCATATTCTCATAATCTACAATTCTTATATCCATAAATCAATTCCACCCTGTCGGCAGTGGGAGAAGAGAGAGACCCTAAGTGGATACTTTTCTGATTGCTACAATCCTAACCTCTTCAAGTCTAGAGTCAGCCATTGTGCTCTGGCCCATTATCATGTGTCTTGACAGAAAGGTCTTATCACTGGCATGTCATAATAAAACAGAGAAGAAACAGTCTCTAAGTGGATAGTAATCTGATCACTATAATCTTAACCTCTTCAAGTCTAAAGTCTACCAAAGATACTCACAGGCTAACAAGTACCAACTATGTAAGCTGGCAAGTTTTAGGAGTGGCTACTTGTGCAGAAGAAATCTACTTACCTTTAAAAAGGCTGAGGCTGTGTTCCTCCTGATGTCATTGGTTACATTGATAACAAAAAATGGTTGGTGGTTGTACTATCTACAGAGCTGATGGAATAACCCAGATAACAACAGATTAGTGTACCTGCCGTTGAAAGCATATAAAGTCAGTGACAGTGAACAAGAGGGGGGGGGGTGTCGAGAAAGCTGACTGCTGTGAGAGTGCATTTGCAACTGTTTGGATGTGTGGCTTTGTGACAGTTTGCTGTATTTTCTGCCACAATACTCAACAATAGACTATCTACAAACAATAAGTCAACTGATAAATAATAAAAAAAATATAACAAACCATTTTGTTTTGCATTTGTTGAAAAGGTTTTTGACTCTGTAGAACACTCAGCAGTTTTTATTTCACTATGTTGTTAATAATGTTTTAACTTTGCTCAGTAACCCCCTTGTATCTTAGTGACTTTATTGCCTTAATGATTAAAAAAACAGTGTATTAACAAAAAAAAGTGTTCCAAGAAGTAGTACTTACAATAAATCTTTTTCTAGGTCTGCTGCTAGGAAAGTTGGTTCACTGTGTCATATTAGACAATTTTTCTCTCCAGAATATATCTTACATATTTATAAGTCTACTATAAGTCCTTGCTTTGAATCTTGTTGCCATAGCTGGTCTGGTTCTTCTGCTATGTATTTAGAGATTCTTGATAAGATAAAAAGAAGAATCTGCAATGTTATTGGTACTGACCTGGCATCCTGGCTTCAGTCACTTTTCCATTATGCTTATGTAGCTTCCATCTGCCTTTTCTATAAATGCTTTCAGGGTAATTATTCTGATGAACATTACTCTAGAGCAGTGCTTCTCAAAGTGGTGGTCTGCGGACTGGTGCTGGTATGCAAACTATCAGCTTCTGGTACATGGCCAGTGTCCAGGCCATGCTAAGGAATCATTTGTAAAGATTAAGGTTATATAATTTTTGTTTTTGTCTTAATAAACTGCTTATTTTTTATTACTTTTTTTATATGTTTCTATACTGAGTTATTTTTTTGCAAAATCAATGGAGGATAAAAAACAGTGAACTTTTATTATATTCATTATATATATCGTTTGTGGTATAAATTAATATTACTACGAAATATTACATGTATGAGGAGGCATGGTGGAGTAATGGATAGCAGCTCGAATCAAGGAATCGGAGAGCTGAGTTCAAATTCCAGTTGGATCCATTACATTCACTTCTGTGCTAATACCTTTGATAAAGGTATGAATCCTCTTTCTTCTCCCTCCAGCTATGGGTAAATAGCAGGACAGACTGGATTCTATAGCCTTGGATAGCAACTGGTCTAGGAGAAGGACAACTCTGAATTCAAAACCTGCAGAGGGTTCATTAGGGGACCTTGTGGCACATGGTTCCCCAGCCTCAAATCTCTGTATTCAGCTCTTTAATAAAATCACCATTGACTTCAACCACAGCTTCCAAATGGCTGAAAAGGTGTTTTGTTTGGTTAATTCAAATTCATATTTTCAATGGCTGTCCCTTTTTTTAAATATTTAATTTTAAGTTTTTAACACTGTATCAGTGCACCATTTGAGTCGAAAAATGTTAGCACGTTGACGCTAGTTGAAATAGTTTGAAATATTATGTAATATATATGCTCTGTTATAATAAATACATTGAGCTCTTTTTGTAGATCAGTTTTAATATTTTATAGCATTAGGATCCACTTGGATTATATACCAAAAGATTTATTACTTTCCTATATATATATATATATATATATATATATATATATAAAAATAATTAAAATATAATTAAAAAAATGTCTTAAAATAATTGTCGGACTTTGTCCATTTCATAATGTGTGACATCATTTGTTTACTTTTGGATATGCCATGAGCAGATATGAATGTACGTGAGAGATTCATGGAAGATTGTAGTTTAAAGACAGTAAAATTGGCCTTGCTAACTGAGCACTCCTCTGTGGCCCAATTGGTTAAAGGCACATCAGGCTATATGTAGGTTCTGTATAGGATACAGGTTTGATTCCTGTCAGAGGATGAATATGAATATTTTCCATGAAAATTTTTCGAACATTCAGGCCGATAAATGTTGTTTAATACCGTTTATTATAAACAGAGCATTTATTTAAATATTTGTATCTATAAAAAGAATGTATAAACATAAAAATGTCTTAAAATATATATATATATATATTGTTTGATACATATAACTTCATGTATTTTAGTGTATCTTATGTCTGTTTCCTACAAAAAATAGACAGGATGATATGTCTCATACTTGAAAGTCTGTATTGGAAATTACATACACCGAACCATTAACCTACATTTTTCATTTTTCTATCTTAGATTAAACCTGTTTCCTGATTTGTCAAAAAAGACAACACACATTTAAAATTTTGAAATCTCATTCCCTCCCCCACTTAAGCTCTTAAATATAATACTATTTTGCTTAAAAAGTAAATCATTTTCTTTCTGAAGTTATCAACATCGCTTGAGAATGGAACAAAAATTTTAATTTTAATTTTTAGTTTTGAAACAATAATTTCTGTGTTGCAATGAAAACATATTTGTAAATAATAATATTATATTATGCTCTCTTTTTTTAAAAAAATAAATGCTAAAGAACTGTAGATTACTAATCTGTCTGTTCTTTTTTTTTTTTTTAATATATGTATATATATAAATGTATATATATATATATATATATATATATATATATATATATATATATATATATAGATATATATATATATATATAAAAGAGAATAAATGGTCTGTAGTAGAAACCAAAGTTCTTTTCTGCTTCTTTAATTGTTTACATATAAACACGCATGCACCTTACAATATATACCAACACGCAACATTTAAATTCCATAGTGCTAACTAGACATACTTGGTAATACATTTTAAGGTGTTAATTTATCATACATTTCTGTTTGATATCACTTTTTATATTTCTCTATATATTAATAAACTTTTTTATTATCAATTTTTAAAAACAATTAGATTTTTCACTGATTCCTTTTTCTGTCCATATTTTTCTTTGATTTTTCAGTGGTAAACAGATTTTTCATACTTTCTTCTTTGATGATTTGTAATACCTTCTTTAAAACGACCTAGTCTAATCTAATATATATATATATATATATATATATATATATATATATATATATATATAATAATACTAATAAATAAATAAGCAGCTATACTCATCCAGCAAAACCTTAGGTGTTTTAGCTTGTAAATGAACAAACCAATACCCAAGGG
>CAHIKZ030005323.1:612500-622500 GCA_903632075.3 Acanthosepion pharaonis
GAAGAGACTCAAAGCAACGGAGGTATGGTTCTACAGAAGGATGCTAAAGATATCATAGACTGAGTGTGTGAGCAATGACGAGGTCTTGAAAAGGATGCAAACAAGGAGGAATCTTATACTTAACATCAGGAAGAGGCAGATGAAATTTCTGGAACATGTAATGAGAAAGGACGGCTTGGGGAATCTGATGCTCACAGGTCGAAATGAGGGAAAGAGAGACAAGAGAAAGCAATGCATGACATACCTAGAGGGCTTAAGCAAGTGGATGACAGAACATGGCCTGTGGGGAAGTAGCAAAGGGACAAAACTTATCATGAGCTACAAGGGACAGAAGGGAGTGGAGAGCCATGGTCGCCTATGTCCTGAAGGGACATGGCACATAAAAAGATAAGAAAATTTAACAACAACAACAATAATTCTTCCACCAGTTACAATATGCCACTTCCACAAAGTTGAATCATCTTTATTTCCCTTGTGTTCCAAATGTAAAAAGAAAAATCTATTCAGATAGATTTCTTTTCTTTTTAATCAGTTCATCATAAGCAAGGCAATAATGATACTAAGATGTAAGGGGCTACTGTATGTGTAAGAGAAAGAAAAGTCTAATCAGGAAACAGGCAAAAAACATCTACTCTTGTTCAAAAAACTGGGAGGAGTGTGAACTGGGCAATAGAAAAACCTATCTCCTCCTATTTTACTAAGAACTGCCATTCTGTGGAACTATGTGGGTGTTTCCCTGAACACTTTTATGTTGACATCTTCAATTATTATTTATCCTCCTTATCCTTATAATCTTTCTTTTCTATCATCTCCCAGGTTCATTCATATCACAGATTGTATTCATCCTAACCATTTTGTTGACTTTAACTCTCTATCTTGGGTGGCGCTCGAGCCTTGTCTACTTTAGTATAAAAAAATTATCTCTGGACAATAAAAAAATCTAGAAAATCTACTATCGCCACAAAATGAGGGATCAGTTTATAATTTGATTGTCATATAGAAGGGATCCCCCACTTCATATTTTCACCACAGTTTCTCGTTAATCAAATATTTCATTACCTACAGAAGCATGTTTTTCAGATTAACTTTCATTCTACTATTGCCACAAAATGGGGGATCAGTTTATAATTTGATTGTCATATAGAAGTGATCCCCTCACTTTATATCCACATAAAATGTTAATCAAATATTGATTAGCTATAAAAGCATGTTTTCCTGGTTTAATTTCATTCTCTTTGGATTATAGAGTACTGAACTGTTATATAACATCAGTCTTACTATATGGCAGTAAATGCTGGACAATCTCCTCTGAGATGAAGAAATGACTTGGAGATAGAAATGTGGTTTTTAAATTGAGAATACCATTGGAATAAGTGTACGACAAAAGTTTTAAATGGAATGGATGCTTATAATTAACATCAAGAAGAGAGAGTTGAATTTTTCATTTGATGGGAAAAGAGGGTCCTCTGGACAGATTACAAAAACCAGACTAAAAATTTAACCCTTTGATTTAAATTTGAACAAGGGAAGAAGTCAAATTGCCTAAAAAGACAAAATATATTAAAGTTACAAAGGACAGGAAGATTGGAGAGTCACATTGAAAGATCAAAATGAGACAATATGCGAACGAAATCAATCTTTTGCAAAAGGAAAATATAGAATTGGATAATTTATATCCAATTCACATTTGTGTTTTTTTAATCTATTATTGATTGCCATATCAATGCTTTTTTCAAATTTATTTTATTCTCTCAATGGACTATCAATCAAGTATTGAATCAAATACATACAAATGGGGTATCAGGTTATAAGTTGATTGTAATACAGAATTGATCCCCCACTTTATATCCATATCACATGTTCATGTTTGTTAATTTAAATTAAATTTCAGTAAATTTGAACAAAGGGACCTTTCATTCTCTCAAAATATAGAAAGAAGAGAAACTCTGGCCATAAAATGAGGGATGTGTTTATAAATTGATTGCAATACAAAATTGATCCCCCACTTTATATCTACACCAAATTTCCGTGTTTGTTAACAACGATTTAAAGTTCAATCATCATTTACCTATCATTCTCATCTAAAGATGTTAACCATGGAATAATTTAGCTAGTATATACAAATATATATATTCCAAAATTCTCAATTGGATTAAAAAGTCATAAGGAGACTTTTTTGTTACATTAATGTGCTATGACATGTGGTGTGTTTCATGATTTTCAAACCATGAGATTTGTAAGTTTTGTGATGTGATGTTTGGGATCATTGTTTCATCTGATGCAATGTTTCATGCAATTCCGACCATGTGCAGTGTTTCATGCAATGTGGTGTTTCATGATGCAGTTTCTGTGATGCAGTGTTTCTTCTTCAGAATCTCAGGGTACTATGATATCATTCATTCTACCATGGGTCCCCATAACTCACCAGTGCCCACTGAAAATTTTTTTCCCCCATATTAAATTAAATTTACCCCAAACTTAACTGTGGGGATTAAATTGAACTTGTTGAAGGCAGTGTCATTTTTTGCCAAACAGGGTCGCTGTGTTCCTTCAACTAAAATAGTTCAACTTTCATTTCATCTGAACAAGAGAATTACCTTTCCCCAAAACTGCATGGAGGTCACATTTCTTTTCAAAATGAGACAATCGACAAACTTTGCAAAAAATCCGTGGATTTGACATGTTTGATTTTCAGTAAAGGCAATGTTTTCTTGGTGATCTTGAATGAAAGCCTGCATCAACGATATAGAGCTCTGCTAATGGTATCCATCACAGAACATTAATTCCAGCACCCTCAAGATCAGTTTTAATTTCAGAATGAGTAATGAAGGTTTTTTTGAAGATTTCTGCTGATCCATCATTGAAGAAATACATCATTTTTTTACAAATTTTTCTCTAAAGTCTTCCATTTCTTGGAAGGTTTGACATGTACCGTTGCCATACTTCTTTTACTTTCTGATATATTTCCTTCTGTACTTATATATAGATTCATTTCTTTGCTAATTTTTTGGTAAAATTGTCCTCCTTTGTTGAAACGTTCAATGATTCTATCTTTAATATTTCTGGATAATTCTTTAGTTTTGCCATTTTTAATCCTTTGAATTGCAGAATGCACATCAAAGAGTCAGATGATTAGTAGCACTATCTTTAAACACTTGTGTAATTCTCTGATTGGTCAGAGATAACATTCAATACTATCGAAAATTTGAATATTTAAAAGTTTTTAAAATACAAAGTTTTGATTGGAAATTTGAAAAAAGTGTCACGTATTCAATACATTTTTGCATAAGGTAATTTTGAACATTTGATGAAAAAAAAATGGATTCTAAACCATGAGATTTTTAATTTTCCTTCCACATACAACTAAAACAACTTTATGAGATATTACTTACCAAATATCTTGGCAAAATAGCATCCAAACATTAAAATAGTTATAACAGAAAATAACTGTGGGTATCCAATACTTAGGCAGTGTCATTTTATATAAACACTCTGTCAGTGTTTTTTCTTTTGACTAGGTATTTCATTTCATCTGATTGATTATTTTCCCAAAACACAGATGTCTTTTTCTTTCCTTTTCTTTTGTTTCATGTTTTTTTATTAATAATACTTTTCCATTATTTTTTAGCCTTTTTTTACTTGTTAATGAGGCTATTATATTTATATTATTAATTATTAATATATATATATATATATATATATATATATATATATATATATATATATATATATATCCACCTTGTCTTGTGTCATGAAGAGATTTTCCAGTTTCAACACTTGTCTCTGAGATAGATATACAGGTATGTGTTCACCCTGTAGACTCTGTTGTAGGTGTTACTGTTACGGTTTCTATAACAAATAGATTTATACAGTGTGGAGTTACTCACACCACACCCAATCAGTTTTGAATTTTGTCCTGAATTCAGAATGCACCATCAAAAGTCAGAGAGCCTAGTCTGTCTTGCTATTTAACCCCTAGATGGGGAGAGAAGAGATGGACTCATACCTCTGAAAATTTGAATATTTAAAGTCTTTTAAAATACAAAGTTTTGATTGAAATTTGAAAAAATGTCTCCGTTTTTTAACACATGATGCCAATTTTGAACTTTTTGATAAAAAAATTGGATCAAATTCACTGCTTAGCACTAATAGTTAAAGAAACTAGACATGCTAAACATCACCGTCATGTCTAGATTCCCATATATATATACATTAATACCCATAACATAAAATATTGACAATTCATTTTCAATAATAGAAATAATTAGCAGTGATAATGAGAATTACACTGGAGAGTGAGGTAGAAAGTGTCAGACAGAGAAGGGAAGCAGAGTCTTTCTTTTTTTTTTGAGAGAAACAGTTTAAGACTCCATTAGGGAAGCCAGAGAGACTTGTTAATGAGGCTATTATAGTGTTAAATTAATATATATATATATATATATATATATATATATATATATAACAGTGTCTTGACTGGGAAGAAAGCAGAGAGAGAGAGACTTGTGAGAGAATACAGTGTTCAAACTAGGGAGGGAAGGAGAGAGAGTGAGAGTTTTCTATAGACAAATAGTGTTAGACTGAGAGGAACTCAGAGAGACCCAATCAGTTTGAATTTTTGTCAGACTGGGGACCAGCCAAAGCTAGAGAGAGGTAGTCTGTGAGAGAAACAGTGTAGATGGGGAGAGAAGAGAGAGAGAGAGAAAGTTAGTGAAATGAAACAGTGTCTATGACTGGGGACACATGATGCCAAGACTTTTTCTATGAGAGATCCATTAAGGATCAAATTCACTGGGAGGGAAGCAGAGAGAGAGAGAGAGAGAGAGAACATCAGTGTCAGACTGGGATTCCCAGAATATACAGAGAGAACATAAAAGATTGAAACATTTTCAAGACTGGGGAGGGAAGCAGAGAGAGAGAAGACACTGGAGAGAAAAAGTGTCAGACAGAGAAGGGAAGCAGAGAGAAAGAGAGAGTGAGAGAAACAGTTTCAGACTGGGGAGGGAAGCAGAGAGAGAGAGAGAGAGTGAGAGAAACAGTGTCAAACTAGGGAGGGAAGAAGAGAGAGAGTGAGAGAGAGTGAGAGAAACAGTGTCAGACTGGGGAGGAAAGCAGAGAGAGAGAGAGTGAGAGAAACAGTGTCAGACTGGGGAGGGAAGAGAGAGAGAGAGTGAGAGAAACAGTGTCAGACTGGGGAGGGAAGAGAGAGAGAGTGAGAGAAACAGTGTCAGACTGGGGAGGGAAGCAGAGAGAGAGAGAGAGAGAAACAGTGTCAGACTGGGGAGGGGAAGAGAGAGAGAGAGAGTGAGAGAAACAGTGTCAGACTGGGGAGGGAAGCAGAGAGAGAGAGTGAGAGAAACAGTGTCAGACTGGGGAGGGAAGCAGAGAGAGAGAGAGAGAGAGAGAGAAACAGTGTCAGACTGGGGAGGGAAGCAGAGAGAGAGAGAGAGTGAGAGAAACAGTGTCAGACTGGGGAGGGAAGCAGAGAGAGAGAGAGAGGAGAGAAACAGGGTCAGACTGGGGAGGGAAGAGAGAGAGAGGAGAGAGAGAGAGAAACAGTGTCAGACTGGGGAGGGAAGAAGAGAGAGTGAGAGAGTGAGAGAAACAGTGTCAGACTGGGAGGAAGCAGAGAGAGAGAGAGAGGAGAGAGAAACAGTGTCAGACTGGGGGGAGGAAGCAGAGAGAGGTAGATTGAGAGAAACAGTGTCAGACTGGGGAGGGGAGAGAGAGAGAGAGAGAGAGTGAGAGAAACAGTGTCAGACTGGGGGGAAGCAGAGAGAGAGAGAGAGAGAGAAACAGTGTCAGACTGGGGAGGGAAGCAGAGAGAGAGAGAGAGTGAGAGAAACAGTGTCAGACTGGGGAGGGAAGAAGAGAGAGAGAGAGGAGAGAAACAGTGTCAGACTGGGGAGGGAAGAAGAGAGAGAGTGAGAGAAACAGTGTCAGACTGGGGAGGGAAGCAGAGAGAGAGAGAGAGAGTGAGAGAAACAGTGTCAGACTGGGGAGCGAAGCAGAGAGAGAGAGTGAGAGAAACAGTGTCAGACTGGGGAGGGAAGCAGAGAGAGAGAGAGTGAGAGAAACAGTGTCAGACTGGGGAGGGAAGCAGAGAGAGAGAGAGAATGAGAGAAACAGTGTCAGACTGGGGAGGGAAGCAGAGAGAGAGAGAGAGAAACAGTGTCAGACTGGGGAGAGGAAGCAGAGAGAGAGAGAATGAGAGAAACAGTGTCAGACTGGGGAGGGGAAGAGAGAGAGAGAGAGAGAGAGAGAAACAGTGTCAGACTGGGGAGGGAAGAGAGAGAGTGAGAGAAACAGTGTCAGACTGGGGAGGGGAAGAGAGAGAGAGAGAGAGAGGAGAGAAACATTGTCAGACTGGGGGGAGGGAAGAGAGAGAGAGTGAGAGAAACAGTTTCAGACTGGGGAGGGAAGCAGAGAGAGAGAGAGAGAGAGAGAGAAACAGGGTCAGACTGGGGAGGGAAGCAGAGAGAGAGAGAGAGAGAGAGAAACAGTGTCAGACTGGGGAGGGAAGAGAGAGAGAGAGAGAGAGAGAAACAGTTTCAGACTGGGGAGGGAAGCAGAGAGAGAGAGAGAGAGGAGAGAAACAGTGTCAGACTGGGGAGCAAAGCAGAGAGAGAGAGAGAGGAGAGAAACAGTGTCAGACTGGGGAGGGAAGAGAGAGAGAGAGAGAAACAGTGTCAGACTGGGGAGGGAAGAAGAGAGAGAGAGAGTGAGAGAAACAGTGTCAGACTGGGGAGGGAAGCAGAGAGAGAGAGAGAGAGAAACAGTGTCAGACTGGGGAGGAAAGCAGAGAGAGAGAGAGTGAGAGAAACAGTCAGACTGGGGAGGGAAGCAGAGAGAATGAGAGAAACAGTGTCAGACTGAGAAAGAACCAGATAGAGAGAGACAGTGTCAGAGTGAGAGGGAAGCAGAGGAAAAGAGAGAGAAATAGTGTTGGACTATGAAGGGAAGCAAAGAGAGAGATACATATGTAGATAAGAGACTAGTTGATAAATTCAAAAACCCAGAGAATAGGTTCCATATGATTTTACGAAAACCAACATTTAAATGTTTGCCAGTTTTTCTTCTTCAACACAGAAAAAATAAATTTGGGATAAAATATTCAATGGCAATAAAAAGTAGATTTATGATGAGAATGTAAAATGACCCAGGAGAGCCTTCAACATCTCAACTTGCAAGAAATCTAATGAGGAAGAAAAAAAGGGTGGGATGGGAAGTTCTTCTGCTTGCAGCATATTCATTATCCTTTTCTTCTTCTACATCATCATTAATCCTATGACCAGGTGGGGTTATCAGGTAACTGCACAGAACACCTGGCGAGCTCGCTCCATATGTCTCTGTAAATGATCATCCTGTCCACTCATTGATGTTTTCAGACCATTTTGGCATGTCTGCCTCTTCGTCTTTTGCCTAAAGTAGAGCTTGAAGAAAAATGATTAGCAATTCATTTTCCATAGTAAAAATAATTAGCAGTGATAATGAGAATTACACTGAAGTAGTGTGTGTCAGATAGAGGAGGGAAGCAGGGAGAGAGAGAGAGTGATAAACAGTGTCAAACTAGGGAGGGAAGCAGAGAGAGAGAGAGTGTGTGTCAGACTGGGAAGGAAGCAGAGAGAGAGAGAGACAGTGTCAGAGTGGGAGGGAAGCAGAGGAAGAGAGAGAAATAGTGTCGGACTGGGAAGGAAAGCAGAGAGAGAGAGTGAGAGAAACAGTGTCAGACTGGGAAGGAAGCAGAGAGAGAGAGAGAGAGTGATAAACAGTGTCAAACTAGGGAGGGAAGCAGAGAGAGAGAGAGTGTCAGACTGGGAAGGAAGCAGAGAGAGAGTGAGACAGTGTCAGAGTGGGAGGGAAGCAGAGGAAGAGAGAAATAGTGTCGGACTGGGGAGGAAAAGAGAGAGAGAGAGAGAGAGAGTGATAAACAGTGTCAAACTAGGAGGGAAGAGAGAGAGAGAGAGAGAGTGTCAGACTGGGAAGGAAGCAGAGAGAGAGAGAGAGAGAGAGACAGTGTCAGAGTGGGAGGGAAGCAGAGGGGAGAGAAATAGTGTTGGACTGGAGAGGAAAGCAGAGAGAGAGAGTGAGAGAAACAGTGTCAGACTAGGGAGGGAAGCAGAGAGAGAGAGAGAGAGAGAGTGATAAACAGTGTCAAACTAGGGAGGGAAGCAGAGAGAGAGAGAGAGAGAGTGTCAGACTGGGAAGGAAGCAGAGAGAGAGAGAGAGAGAGAGAGAGACAGTGTCAGAGTGGGAGGGAAGCAGAGGGAGAGAAATAGTGTTGGACTGGGGAGGAAAGCAGAGAGAGAGAGTGAGAGAAACAGTGTCAGACTGGGAAGGAAGCCGAGAGAGAGAGAGAGAGAGTGATAAACAGTGTCAAAGTAGGGAGGGAAGCAGAGGGAGAGAAATAGTGTCAAACTAGGGAGAGAGAGCAGAGAGAGACAGTGTCAGACTGGGGAGGAAGCAGAGAGAGAAACAGTGTGGACAGGGGGGAGGGGAGAGAGGGAGAGAAACAGTGTTGGACTGGGGAGAAAGCAGAGAGTGTCCAAAGTAGGGAGGGAAAGAGTGTCAGACTGGGAAGGAAGCAGAGAGAGAGAGAGACAGACAGTGTCAGAGAGGAGAGGGGGAAGCTGGGGAGGGCAGAGGGAGAAATAGTGTTGGACTGGGGAGGAAAGCAGAGAGAGAGAAATAGTGTTGGACTGGGGAGGAAAGCAGAGAGAGAGAAAAATGGAGGGTTGGACAGAGGGAGGAGTGTTGGACTGGGCAGAGAGAGTGAGAGTGAAAAACAGTGTCAAACTAGGGAGGGAAGCAGAGAGAGAGAGAGTGTCAGACTGGGAAGGAAGCAGAGAGAGAGAGAGAGAGAGTGTCAAACTGGTTAGGGAAGCAGAAAGAGAGAGAATGAGAGTGTCAGATTGTGAAGGAAGCAGAGTGAGAGAGACAGTGTCAGACTGGGGAGGGAGACAAAGAAAGAAACTGACTGGGAGGGTAGGAGAGAGGGAGAAAGAGTGTCAGACTGGGGAGGGAACAGAGAAAGAGAGAGAAAGAGAGAGAATCTGTGTCAGACTAGGAGAGAAATAGACAGTGCCAGACGGGGGAAGGAGACACAGAGAGATAGAGAATGAGTGTCAGACTGAGCGGGAGGCAGAGAGAGTGACAGTGTCAAACTGGAAAAAGAGCAGAGAGAGAGAAAGACAGTATCAAACTGAGGAGGGAAGGAGACACAGAGAGAGAGGATATCACTGGAGAGGGAGGTAGAGAGAGAGAGAGAGAGAGAGTGTGTGTGTGTCAAACTGGGGAGGGAAGCACAGAGAGAGAAAGTGTTATATAGGGAAGGAAGCACAGAGAGAGAGTGAGAGAGTGGGGGAACTCTCAGATTAGGAAGGGAGGGAGATAGAGTTAAAGTAGGAGAGAGACAGAGAGTGCATTCAAATTGTACCTGGTACTGATAATCACACTTCTCCAGAGTTGACATCAATCTTTCCCTGGCCTCGGATATTTCAAAACCTTTTACGTTTTCCAAGAGAATGCATGATGGACGATGATTTAATCTGTGAAGATAATAAAAATATTTAAAAGTAAAAGGAAACATTTTTGCTGATAATTTTTTGGTACAAATTAACAGAAAGCAATTGTAATTTAATTAGTAAATTTAATCAAAATTGCTTCTGAACCAGGTCCATTATAAATTGGTCAGCTTCTCTCCATTTTATTCTCATCTCTTATAAAAGATTTTCTTATGTGAAAAGGAAATATTTTCATTACGTTCATAAATTCTCTTTATTTTTTTTTTTTTTTGATTGAGTGATCAGTTGCTTTGTAGCTGAGCATCTGACCAGCTCCCTTCACATGTCTCAGGTGTGTACCAATGTCTGAATCTCTGTGAATCCTCCAGAAGTCCACTCAGTGACATTGTCAGCCCATTTTTGCCTCTATGTGCCTTTTTTTTCTTTTGTTTAAGAGGGGACCTTGTAGTGTGATCATGGAAGGATTGGGTGCATAAACA
>CAHIKZ030005323.1:627500-635000 GCA_903632075.3 Acanthosepion pharaonis
ATATATATATATATATATATATATATATATATATATATATATATTACTCAACAATAAGCCTGTTTAGTTTTATTTGCCTAGACTATGGAGTTACTCTGATATTTCCATCTCCAATGAGATCAATTTTTAAACAACTTGTTCTCCAGCCATAACACCAACTGGTTTGTCTAGGGTGAGAAGAAAGGGCAGCAGCCCTTCTTATAGACAGGTTTCATTTTATGTGAGAGATTAGGTGGGATGGGAAGTTCTTCTGCTTACAGCATATTCATCATCCTCTTCCTCCTCATTACCAACATCTGTCCTATGACCTGGTGGGGTTATCGGCTCACTGCACTGAGCACCTGACCAGTTACTTTGATCATAGATATTTCAATTCCAAGTAGCAATTTGTTTCTACACTTATCAACGCAATATAGAAATACATCTTGATTGTTTTAACCATGTCATGTTTTAATACATAATCAAAAAGAAATCTATTGAAAATATACCAGTGCATCATCAATTTTTCAGCTGGAATTGGAATGAAAAATGTGATGACAGGTATACATCAGAAAAATTCAGGATGTTGAATTTGTAAGTACAAAACACTTTCAATACCTTAATGATCAGTTATAATAAATCTATCATCCTGGGTATGATGATAAACTATATCCGTGTCCTGGGTAAGACGATAAACTACATCCAACAGCAAGGCCTCTGATCAGGAGGTTTTGAGGAGCATGAAACTACCTCTTAATTGCTGGTGTTCCCAGGTCCACCCTGACTCAGGGTGGTAGAACCTGTTAGGATCCCAACTATGGGCAAATAGTTAACACCCAGACTACATCTGCGTTATGGGTATGACAATAAACTACATCTGCGTCCTGGGTAAGACGATAAACTATGTTCAACAGCAAGGCCTCTGATAATACGTTTTTGAAAAAATAATGTTGGCAGCTGTATGTTTTTGAAAAAATAATATTACTAGCTATACACTTTTTTTTTTGAAAGAATAGTGTTGCTGGCTATACATTTTTGAAAAAATAATATTACCCGCTATACGTTTTTTGAAAAAATATTACCAGCTATATGTTTTTGAAAAAATATTATCAGCTATACGTTTCGGAAAAATAATATTACCAGCTATGCATTTTGAGAAAAAATAATATTACCAGCTATACATTTTGAGAAAAAATAATATTACCAGCTATACATTTTTGAGGAAAAAAATACTAATAGAAATAGATTTTTGACAAAACAAAAATATTACCAGGAAAAAAAAAATGTCGGCATGACCCATTGAAGTTGATATGCCATAAAACAAAACAAACCAAACCAAACCAAACTAATAAATCTAGTATGGGAGAAAAGGAAATGGAACATTGAGTAGGTAGTGTTTGGGATAGTTTTTCCCAATGCCACAAGTTGCTACAAAACCAAAACATTAGCATAAAAACTTGGACCATGTTTTTAAATAGCCTTGTAAGATTGACACTTTCAGCTAGATGACATGCACAGCCCCCAAACATCTTCAGAAATATCTAAACTGTCAGTTGTTGGTGAAGACTGTCTTTCTTCAAGTCTCATGGACAAGTACTACAGTATCTTTACCAAATAAAGAACTTTACCAAAAACCAACAGTGAAAGAAACCACATACACATTGTTTAGGATCTTGGATGCAATTATTATGGGCTTTATATTCTGTGGAAAGAATTATCCCAAAAAGTGGGTGAAAAATATAGGAAAAGGGAAAACCAAAGGGTGGCAAAACTGCCAATGAACCAAAATATTAGTCTAAAAACAAGACATCTGGATGTCATACCCCCCAAACACATTCAGAAATATCTAATTGTGTGTTGAAGATGATATCTTGTCATTCCTTTTACCAAGATCAAAAAGTGCGAAATAACAGACAAATTAGGATGTTAACAATTATTGAGGAAGGTGAAAAACATAGAACATTATATTCTTTATGGCGTATCCTATTTATATAACAAGTATTATGGAAAATTATTGAACATAGAATTAGAATTACTAACAACTTCAAATTAGTAAATTAAACTTCAAATATGGATCAGTTATAACAAATTTAGTATAGGAGAAAAGGAAATTGAATATACAATAGACTGCACTAGAGGTAGTTTCACCCAACACCACCAATTGCTACAGAACCAAAACATTAGTTTAAAAACTTGAGCCATGTCGTCAGATTAAGATTTTCATCTGGATGTCATGCCTGGCCCCAAACACATTCAGAAATATCTAAACTGTCAGGTGTATCCAACAATTTTCTAATATCAATGATTAAAATGTTGACCAGAGGGTGGGGGCATGTAGATCTTAGACAGGACCATCCTTCAAATGTTCTAGACTGGCACTATATGTTAGGACTTTCAACAGCAGCAACAACTAAAATGGATAGCACATATAACTCAAAAGGAAAATAATGAAGTAATAATATGAATCGAAAAGGGATGATTCACTCTTGTGTACGTGGTATGGGTGAGTCTCAGTTGCAAAGGTCAGGGCTGGTGGGACGAAGAAATGTAGTGCAACAGAAAAACAAGACATGGAAAGAGCAATAGCAATAATAGGAAAGGCTTGCAACATTTCATCTGTGGTAAAGAGGTTGTAGGGTGAAAAATAATTCATCACCCACAAGGCTGCCTAGATGCTTTTGAACTCTATCAATTGAGGATTCAGCAGTTCTAGCCCAGATAAGGAATCAATGCTCCATTTTGGGTCTGATTGGGCTTTTGTAAAGATAGAGTATAGCAGGGGAGAATCAGATAATTACTGGAGTGGTATAGTGAACCAGTCATTTCCCCAGCATTTTTAGCAATAAATCATACGATGTCTGATCAAAAAGTATTGGAAAACTCTTGTTATGGTAACAGAGCTAAAGTATGCAGTAAGAAGCTGCTTGGCACAGATTGACTTTGAAGCCTGTTGCTTATATATAATTGATAACATTGTTCATAGCCGTGCTTCAAAGGAAAGTGTATAGAGGGTGGTCGTCTCATCACACCATAGATGTTCCATCAGTGACCAAGGCTTGTACAGCAGTTTTTAGTCAAGAACAACATTCCCCAGGTTCAACAACCAACATATTCCCCAGATTTTGTTCCTTGCACCTTTTTCTTCTTCTAAAATCAAATCACACTGAAAAGGAACAAGATTTGAAGACATCGAGGAAATCCAAGAGAATGCAATGAAGCAGCTGCTTGATATTCCAAAGGTGGAGTTTCAGGAATGCTTCCATCAATGGAAACACTGCTGAATAAATTGTGTGGATTCAGAAGGGGACTACTTTGAAGGAGATTAAATGCTGAATTGATATGTGTTGTAGTTTTTTTACAGTACCAGTCCTTTATGAATTTTTTTTTGAAGAAACCATTTGCCTGTGCTCAGCTATGCACATTCTCTGTCATAGAACCAAACCTTTTACTAGTGCACTGTGAGCCACATGTCATATGATGCTACATTTGTAGACAATTTTTTCAGGTTCTTTTGAATAGGAGTTTTCCATCTAACACCATGTTGGCTTTTGACACCTATAAGAAGGTCATTTGCCTTTTGCCAACCCCTCTTCTTCTAGACTGACCTTGAACTCTGTTGCTCATACACACTAAATTATAACATTCTCACTCATTTCCTTTGTTCGTTTTGATCAGTCAATGTATGGTTATTTTAGGGGGTGTGACAGACGCACTAACGAAAGTCACAGAATTTTATATATAGATAGATTACTATCTTAACTGATAATAATGTACAAAAAAGGCCACTTCAGATTAGGAATTTCAAAATTTAAAAAAAGTTTTTTACATTTTAAAAGATCACATTATATGACTGTATTTGTTTTGGCTTCCATATTGGGGGGGGGATCAATTTATACTGAATTTGCATCACAAACCGGACTCTCTATTAACTCTTATGGCATTTAATACAAATTTTTTTTTATATTCACAAACTGGAGTGCTTAATCTACAGTAATATAAAAAAAAATTTGACAAAAATTATTATTTCTAGTTGCATTGCCTATGGTAAAACTTGAATTTTCCACAAATTCAGAGTTGTCTTTCTCCTAGACTGGTTGCCAACCAAAGCCAGAAATCTTAGTATGACCTGCTAATTAACCTATAGCTCATTAACAGATGGATTCATACCTTTCATACCTAAAATCAGCATCCTCGATTAAGTCTATCAAAGACACAGCAATCGAAACAGAACCTGTGATCTGGAATTTGAACGAAAATAAAAATATTTTATATTTTTATATTTTTATGCATTTTGCACCTTTTTCTTTGTTGTTGGTTGATTCAAATCTGTAACAAATATTAAACCCCACTTCATATACCTCGGTATAGGGTTCAGTAAAAACACAACTTAGTTTTGGATATAAGAAAATTAGATATAGAATGGGTAGTTTCACCTAACGCCACACATTGCTACCAAATCAAAACTCTAGTATGTTCTTAAGCAGTCTTGTCAGATCAACACTTTCATCTGGATCTCATATATGGTTCCAAACTTGTTCATTTTTCAGATCAATGAATTAAAAAAAGCAAATAAAGTTTTTCAAAAAACTATCCTTTTTTTTAACTTTGTGGATTGGTGCTACTGAAACAAAAACTGTAGCAAAAAACAGGAATAAAATAATTTGAGGATACTCAACAGCAGCAATAACTAAAATGGATTGCACACACAGGAAGTCCCTAAATTCTGGAAACAGGAAATCTCATTAACTATATTTCTTTTACCTCTACAGATTAAACATGGTTTTTCTGGGGTATGCCAAAGGAGAAGGTGTACTCAATGAAAATTACAGATGCAACACACTTGATTGAACATATAAAGAGTGAATGTGCTAAAATTGGCAGAAATGTGGAGTTATTATTGCACATCAACCTTTGCATCACAAATGATGCAAATCATATTGAAGATGTTATTTGTTAATATTCCAATTAGATAAAATGTGAAGAATTTCATTTCTTGAAAATATGCATTTTTGTCTAGGGTGTCCAGAATTTGGGGACACCCTGTATAACTCAAAGAGAAAATAATGACATAAGATGTTGATATTCCACACTAGTTCATACTAATAGATAGGAAGGAAACCCCCATTTAATAACAGAAAGAATAAAACAGTCACTGAACTTGAGAAACTTATTTTCCTGAAAAAAATTGTTTTAATTAAAATTTCAACCAAAAGTCGTACTTGTTTCTCAGACATTGAAGGTTTTCTTAAAAAGAAACGGATTATTACTAAGTTTACAACTCCATCAGGTTGAAACATCAGTTCCTTACAATCACTAAAGTTAAACAATATCGAACCTTGTCAGTACCTAGATGGGTAATCATTTGAGGATGCCAGGTGCTCTATGCTTGGATTGTGCATATGGTGTAAAGGATAATGGATGAGAATTGTTAATCAGGGAGAGCTGAGTTCCAATTCCAGTTGGGCTTGTTATATTCACTTATGCACAAATGCTCATGGGAAAGGTATGAATCCACCTCTTCTCCCCACACCTATGGGTTAATTATCAAGACATGTATTACGAAATCATTATTATCTCAAAAAAAAATAAAATTCTTCCAATTTAAAAATATTCTCTGTCTTTAAATAACCTGCAAAGGGTTGATAAACTGCAGAAAGCAAAATCAATTAGTCAAATACTGATTAGCTACACAGACATGTCTTTTAGTTTTATTTACATTCTCTGGAATATAAATGTATAGAAACTACACTGGCCACAAAGTGAGGGATCAGTTTACGTATAGATTGTAATACAGAATTGATCCCCCACTTTATATCCACATTATAATTTTTTTTATTTATCAAATTCTGATTAGGTATGAATGCACCACTTCTCCCCCATCTATGGATTAATTAGTAAGACTTGTATCACTAAACCATTATTATCTCAAAAAAGAAAATTTCTTACAATCAAAATATATTTTCTGGCTTTAAATAACCTGCCAAGTGTTGATAAGCCATAGAAAATAAAATAATCAGTGAAATACTAAGTAGCTACACAGACAGGTCTTTTAGATTTATTTACATAAATGCTGTGAAATATAAATGTATAGAAACTATGATAGCCACAAAATGAGGGATCAGTTTATATATTCATTGTATTATAGAATTGATCCCCAACTTTATATCAACATTATAATTTCTTATTTTTTCATCAAATTCTGATTAGGTATGAATCCACCTTTTGTCCCATCAGCTATGGGTTAATTAGTAAGACTTGTATCACTAACGATTAACTCAAAAAAAAGATTCTTACAATCAAAAAAATATTTCCTGGCTTTAAATAACCTGTAAAGGGTTGGTAAACCATATAAAACAAAATCAATGACTGAAATACTGATTAGCTACACAGACATGTCTTTTAGTTTTATTTACATTCTCTGGAATATAAATGTATAGAAACTACACTGGCCACAAAGTGAGAGATCAATTTACGTATCGATTGTAATACAAAATTTATCCCCCACTTTATATCCACACTATTTCTTTTGTTTATCAAATTCTGATTATGTATGAATCCACCTCTTCTCCCCATCTATGGATTAATTAGTAAGACTTGTATCACTAAACCATTATTAACTCAAAAAAAAATTCTTACAATCAAAAAATATTTTCTGGCTTTAAATAACCTGCAAAGTGTTGATAAGCCATAGAAAATGAATAAAATATAATTTGTTTTGTTTGACTGCTGTACGTTCTTTTGAATAAAATAACGACTTGCATTTAATCCAAATCTCTTAACTAAATCTTCATCCATTTTGTTTTTCTTTCAGTATCAATGTGCCTTTCTTGCTGGCATGAAATGTAATCTCTTCGGCCTTGTTGCTTTTTTAAACTGCATGTGTGGCCACTCAACAGATGACCACCTGCAGCCCTCAACTACCGCCACTATCCCCTCTTCAGCATGGTTACCCATACACGGCTGCAGTATTACAAGCACAACTATTGTCTTCTCTGCATCACTGGATCCTTAGGATGTCGATGGTATCGATACCGACAGTCAACACGTGACAGCAGAAAGGTAAGTAAACAATTGGTGCAAAAAAACAAACATACACAGTAAATTTTGAAAAATGATAGCTTCTTAGAGAAAGTGCCAGGAATTGATTTTATAGAAGTGCCAGTAAAATTTAATCTTTGGCAATCTGTAGGCGGCTTCATTCACAAAGAAAAAGGTTTGCCCTGCCACTGAAAATGGCTCTAAATGTGGAAAAATAGTATGTTTTAATTTTTTAGTGTTGTCAGGTCCTGCTACAGCAACAGCTAAACAACCTTGACTGAAATTAACAATAGGGCTACTGCAATAGAGGAGCCTTAAAACATGAAGTGGGGTTGGGGAGATCATACAAATTGAAGAACAGCAAGGTCAGTTGCATGATTCACTATAAAAAGAAGCAGATATTCATAAAAATGTTAATTTGCAGGAAGTATGATTTCCAAGAGTTAGGGTTAATAGATGATTAGTGGATTTTTTTTTCCCATT
>CAHIKZ030005323.1:640000-702500 GCA_903632075.3 Acanthosepion pharaonis
GGGTTAGTGTACCTTATTGAAATTGTTTGCGAAGATGTATTCTCGCCATTTAAATCATTAACCTCTATATTTGTTTTTTGTATAATGATTCATGTAATTATAAATATATATATATATATATATATATATATATATATATATATATATATATATATAATATATATTATAAATATATGATATAAAAATTAGTAAAAAATCCATTCACTAACAAATTCACACTAAAAATTACATTAAGGTACAAATCACTCAATGAATGTTATGATCTTTTTTTTTTAATAATTATAAGCTGTAAAAAAAATGTTTAAAAACAAGGATCATAACATTCATTTTTAGGTTAATGTTTTTAAAATTTGTTAGTGAAGGATTTTGCCATTTTATATCATTAACTTTTACTAATCTATTTTTGTATGAATGATTCATTGCAAATAAATAAACTGCACTACATATTTTATATATATATATATATATATATATATATATATATATATATATATATATATATATATATATTCCTGATCAAAAATATATATATAATGGAATACCTGAAAATCTTTGATTTTTTTTACTTTTTCAAAAATAATTTCATTTTACTTTGGTCTTTTTTCAGTTTGTTTTTTGCTTAAGTCTTAAATGATAAATTATTTCATTAAAAAAATAATTTCAAAACGAAATTTGCTAATTACATACTAGAATTAATTACTGGAGTTAATTTAATTTATATAAATTATTCAGACAAGCATGTTCATCTTGGGTGTTGTCATCTCATTTTGTCCATTTTACCCTCTAGCCAGTGATGGGATTCATAGGGCTGACAACGGTTCGTGTGAAACATTTACTGAAGTTACACAATTTCACAGATCTAGTTTATTTGATTGTTGGTTCATAGCCATAAAAAATTTAGTTATGTCAAAAAAAAAAAAAAAATAAAGAGTAAAAACCATTTTCTAATTTTATCAGCAAATTGATGTAAAAAAAGAGAGGGATGGGTTTTAGAATTCCTTTGCTCTCTATATCTATTCATAATGCATTTAAGGAATTTTTTCTCATCAGAAACTATCGTATATAATTATAGGTCTACCATTTGTCAATGCATTGAATATTATTGCCACATCTGCAGTGGTGCCCCTGCTATATATTTAATGATTCTTGATAAAATCTAAAGAATCTGCAATGTTGTTAGTCCTGACCTGGCATCCTTTCCCCACTACCATAATGTATCTTCCCTGTACCTTTTCTATAAAGGCATTCAAGGTAATTGTTCTGATGAACTTTCTTCTGTGGTATACATTGGAGTTAAATTTTAAATTATTATTTATGTTACTCATCCATCACAGACAAATTGTACATATGGGGACAAGTTAGGACTTCATAGATACTCTGAGGTATTATGGTGGCTGTAGTAAGAATGGTAAGTAAGAATGTGTTGTTTTGGTGTAAAGATTATTATGGTATGTTTGTGTCAGTGATTGTAGTTAGCTAAGTTTAATTATAAGACAGATGAAGACCAGCTTTCCCCACTTCTGTCTTTTGGCTTTGTGCCACATTTTTGTATAAAACAAAAAGAATATTACTTTCCTCTATAGTATATAGACTTTATAAATTTAAGTACAGTACTAGTTTAGCAGTAAGGTCTCATCATTTTAAAGTTAAAATGGCTAGATGGAACCGTAAGTTCTATGCTAACAGTTTCTTCTATCGCACTTCTCGCTTGTGGCTTATTGCTTTTCAGTCAACTTTTATCTTGAAAAATTAAAATGCAATGTTAATCGTCATCTTCTGTCTTCTTATTTCTTGTTCTTTTATCATTCTCTCTCCTTAATAGTATTTTTCCTTGTCATCTCTAACACTCAGTAATCCCATGTGTCTTAGTGGCTTTATTGCCTTGTTTGGGATGAAATGATTAAAAAAAAATATAAAAGAAAAAGAAAGAACTGGTTCCTATTTGCATTCAGACTAATGTTCTCATCTTAGTTGTTATTATCCCAAACTTTGGCCAGTTTCTTAGATGCCATCAAATGTATTTTTGTGGAAGCTGTTTGTTCATAGTCATTTGTAAATAATTAACCTTTTTTTCCATTCCTTTTCTTTATTGTAATTATCACAATGTTTCGGCTATTGTGCCTTCCAGCCTTCTTCAGGTGTTTGGTAATCATTCAAAATGCATTTAATCAGGTAGATTGTTCTCAGTCCACTGTCCATTTTAGAGGTTTAGTTAGTGTTGAATGGAATGTCCCACACACCCTATCGCATATCTGGACTGACTATATAGGTAGATATATATAATGTGCACAGGATATACCTGGCGAACTTGCTTTGGGAATTAGTTGGAGATTCACCTCCAGCTAAGCTAGTTGAACTCTCTGCCTTTGAGCAGAGAGGAACCCAGATGAGACTATGCCGAAGGACAGAGTCTCATCTGGGGTGGTAGACAGCTACCTGACCCCGTTTTTTACGAGATCTAAGGGGAATTTTTGCCCAAGCCTACAGGCTCGGATACCCCATGTTAAATTCGGCCTTGTGCCACATCTGACCACGTGAGGTGGTTGGCAAATATCCTTGCTTTGGGAATTACTTGCCTGCAAACTGATTCTCTGTCTTTCAATAGTGTATTCTCTTTTACAATAAACCTCTCTTCTTTTCATCTACGTGCATGTTGCTGTTCCTTTCACTTGACTACCACCTTTGTTTTTAACCTCTTTAAGGATACAACAGTTAGTTGATTATGTCAACCTTTGATGAGGATTGAACTTACTATTCAGCAGTAATCATGAGCCAGACTAGACTTGTTAATCATTAACCCAACACTATGGTGGCTCAGCGTAGAAGATATGTCAGTTAATTCTATCTTGTTAGTTTTCTTATTCTGATGTCCTTTATCCATTCCATACAACCAGACAATATGCCTGTTGTATTATAATTTTAATTTAGCCTTAGTTACTTTTTACCTTCCATAAGTATGGCTGATGCTAACCTCCAGGAGACTCACTGGGCCTTCTTGGGCAAACATTTTCTGCTGACATGGAGTAGAAAGGTTATATTAGATCAAATATTTGGTCTGCTGCTAGGAAAGTTGGTTCACTATGTCGTGCTAGACAATTTTTGGTGATCTTTAAAAAAAACCCTTTATTCAATTTCTTTGGATAGATTGTTCTCAGACCACAAGAAGACAGAAGATGGGGATTAATGTTGCATTTAAATTTTTAAAGATTGTAGTTATCAAGGAAGCAAGAAATCAGAAGGGAGTTCCACAGGTGAGAAGTGTGAAAAAAGGAAACTGTTCAAGTAGAAGTGGTGGTTGCATCTATCTACTTCAACAGTAAAACAGTGAGACCTACTTGCCAATCTAGTCAGTCAGTTAAGTGCCATACACAATACATACATGGATGATCATGTCTCTTTTGATCCATGACTGACAAGGCGGAAGATTTTTCTGCAGTAGGTTGCCATTTCATTCTGCAGTAGGCAGATTGCCAACCAAGGCTATAGAACCCAATCTGTCCTGCTATTTAACCTATAGCTGGGGAGAGAAGAGATGGATCCATACCTTTCCCAAGGGTATTTGTGCATAAGTGAATGTAAGAAACTCGATTAAATTTATGTAGTTGGGATACCAGGAAAAAAAGCTCATCAGAACGGTTGCCATGAAAATATTTGTAGAAAAGACAGAGGAAAGCCATATTGGTGAGAAAATGGCTGAAATCTAGATTCCTACTGCTGGGAGAGGCAAGTCTGGATTATAGCAGAATTAATTATGCTAAGTAATTAAAGTTCTTATTCAATTCTAACTAGTAATCTTTTGCTAGTTTAGTTGAAATTATTGTATCGAGAAAATTGTTAAAAAATAATTGTCTGAAAACATTTACTCAAAAAACATTTATTTGAATTATAAATTGTTTAATCAAAAGGACAATTATACTAAATGATAATTGTTTGAAATATGTACGTGGTCTTGCTTTGAGAGAGTCAATGCTGATTTACTTAGAAGTAATAATGCCCTTGAAGGATGTTATAGGGATTTTTTGCAGCAGGTGTCATCCCATCACCCCACAATATGGAAATGCTTAGACACTCTTAAAAGAGAACAGGACTTGCAAGAAATTCATATACATTGCAAAACTAAGATCAGGTTGCCAAAATATCAAAAGTGCCAAGAAATACCGCAACGTAAATGGAAAACTTACAAAATTAGTAGCATCCTTTAAAAAGTACTCTTCAGTAGTTTGACTATTTGTGTGCAGCATCACATAAGTTATAAGGATTTTTTCTTACTAAATTATTTTTATTAACAACATTTGTATTTTGAATAATTATCATTTGTGTATTTCTTCTGTTAATTTTTACATTTTTATTGCAATAAAGAATTTTGCATTTTGAATAATTATCATTTAATATAATTATCCTTTCGATTAATTTTCATTCAAACAATTTACAATTTGAATAAAAGGTTTTTTGAGTAATTGCTTTTGAAATAATTATTTTTGAACAATGTTCGCATAATCAAAATTATATTACAAAAATTGGTTGAATAAAACTTTGAGGATTTCTTCGAAGCTTTCCTCCTAATTTAACTGAAATTATGACTGTCCTTTATATATTTATTTATTTATTTTTTTGCAATACCCAACTCAAGAAATGAACTTAGACCTACTAGATAACATGTTATCTAATGAACACTTTTATTAACAAGGCCATGTGTCATGTCAGACATGTTGGTGGCTAATAAGTACCTAAAAATAAATTCTCATTTGGAAGAAATCAAATAAAAAATTGATTTCTGACCCAGTTCAGAGAAAACCGATGTGACTTTTTTTTTTTACCTTGAAAAGATTTCAAATGCATTCATTTTTTTTATTTTTATTTTTTCACATTTCAACAAAAAGTGAAAAACAAGAAAAAAATCAAACTTGTAGTTCTATCGCGTACCACACGTGAACGCATATGGGTTTTGCAAGGATCTAATTTACTCTGGCTCTGGCATTAAAGAATGTGAGTGTTTCTCACGCTCCAAGAATTTTGGAGTTGAAAAAGAAATTCTTTAAATTCCCTCCTGAATTGAATGCACAAAAACCAGAAACTAATAAGAAAAACTTTAAATTATCAAATTAAATTTGAATATATATATATATATATATATATATATATATATATATATATATATATATACAATATTAAATAATGAAAATAATTCATTGGGTGCATGAGTATTTGTTTTCTTAACAAACAAAACCAACTGAAATGACTATAAAAATTAGATTTTAGTAGAAAATATATTTTTTTACAAGAGATAAAAAAATATCTAAGATACAGCAGGTATTTCATTTGTTTTCTGATCAGGGATATATATATATATATATATATATATATATATATATATATATATATATATATATATATATATATTTGTTTATTTAGGCTGCAAATTCTCTTTTAGGCATGTCTGATTGAATAAATTACAAACATTATTTTCATCATAATCCTTTCATATTCACAAATATTTTCCCATATATTGCAATTAAATAAGGCAGGAAATGTACTGTAACAGTGAGAATCACTTTTATTTGCCAAGTACTTTCCATCTCTTTCTGAGATCATCATCAGGGGTGCAACTGGTAAGGCAAAAACTATGTGTATTTCTTGCCTTATTTAATTGTAACATAAGGAAAAATATTCGTGAATATGAAAGGATTATGATCAAAATAAGCAGGTATAATATTTGTAACTTATTTAATCAGACATATATATATATATATATATATTATGAAATGGACAAAGTCCAACAATTATTTTAAGACATAAAAAAACAATGTCTAAACATAAAAATGTCTTAAAATATATATATATATATATATATATATATATATGTATATGTATTGTACTGACATGTCTTTTTTATTCTGCAAACATATCAAAATAAAAATGCAATTGCATGATTTTTTTCAAAACTTTCTGTTGCAATTTCTGCGAGGTTTTAATTGTCTTTGGCTTTGTTGAAAAAGTATTCTATTTTATTTTATGGGGACTCTTTTTCTTCTTTCTTTCTTTCTTTTTTTTTTACATTTTTTAAAAAAGCTTTTTTTTTTATATATATTTTGCCTGGTTGATTTGCCTACCCCTTTCAGGTGCCATTTTTTTCTGTAAATGAGCATGTTGTTCACCCAAAACCTGCACTGATTTGTGGGACAGCATCCAAGTTTTACAATAAGGACTAGCAACAGACTTGACACTGGACTAACTAAATTAATTTTAAAAGTCTCATGAATGAACTGGCAAAATAATTAAAAAAAAACACAAGAAAAGATAAGGATAGTCCACTCCAACACCACCTGAAAAGGAAATATTAACAACTCACCTCAAAATCTCCAATGAAAATTAGGGAAGATTGGTTAGAAAATCCATAGATGAACAACAAATCCTTATTGTCTGATAATGATGATTATGATTACTTGAATTGATATATATATATATATATATATATATATATATATATATATATATATATTTGTGTGTGTGTGAAGCTATGAATCAAATTAGAAAGTATCTATCAATATATATATTAGGGTTATGACATTTTTTCTAACCCTATGTTTCTGAGTCATAAATCAATCAACTTTTGGCAGAACATAATGAAAAACACATTAATTCGTTTTAGTTCTTGAAAAAGGTCACCCCTCCCCCAAACCAAAAATTTCATTTTACCATATTTACAATAAGGCTTATAAATAAAAATGTTTCAGAAGCTTCATTTTTCTGCTAATCATGTAATCGAATTGTACTTATGTATTTTTAATGCATTTAACATTTTATAGCTATAGCGCAACAAACAAATTTACAAATAAAAAATAACCAGGTTCTAAAAGGTTCCAGAAAATTCTATAAGTTTCCAGAAAGTCGTAGTACTAAGTATACTTAAATATGATTTGAGGAATTTTGTGTGAGTGTGGGGAGGGAGAGGTGACATTTAAAAAACTTAACTGAATTAAACCCTACTTCATTATTTTTTTAACAAAATTTCATCGAATTAGGATATAGGAAATCAATTATTTTACAAAAAGTTAAAAAGTCATAACCCTAATATATATATATATATATATATATTAAGAGCTAAAATTAATAATTAATTCTAATATTTTATGCAACAATATTTAAATAAATAAGTTCTAACACACAATTTTGAATCATCACCATGAGAATGTGAACTCTATAACAGTTCAAACATATTTACATCTGAAGATTGCAAGAACTGCATGAAACTCCGAGTTGTGCTATCAATGTTGGATATTATGACATTTAGTAATATATATATATATATATATATATCTGATAACCAAAAACACTATTTTTTTAAAAAAGTGCTCAGTAGAAAGTAGAGCAAATAGTATTTATTAAAAAATGATAACATAAGCATATTATAACATCACTACAAAAATAGCCATTATGTTTGAACACTTCTGTTGTCTTATCAAGTGATGGCGTTGATTGCAAAATAAAGTATTTGTTATAGTGTTTGTTTTTCAATAAGCACCATCACTTGACAAGACATCAGAAGTGTTGAAAGAAAATGACTATTTTTGTTGTGATATTATAACATGCTTATGTTATCACTTTTGAATATATATATATATATATATACACACACACACACACACACACATATATATATATAGATATAGATAGATAATATTAGTGGTAAATATACACATACATTTGCAAAATATATAGATATATATACATAGGTGCATACCCATACATGTATAGTTTTTGAATAAAAAAATTCCAAGAGGATAGAATCCAGTTAGAACTCAATGTCCAGGACAGAGTAAGGATATAATAAAAAAGCTTAAACACTAATATTCGATGGTCATAATTACGAATTTGTAGGTCTGATGAATTGGATCGTATTTACGATTTCAATGGAATAAATTATGACCATGGAATATTAGTGTCTAAGCCTTTTTATTATATATATATATATATATATATATATATATATATATATATACATGAATTATTCACACAAAACTAATGCAAGGTTAATGATTTTAAATGGCGAGACATCCATCTCTTAAACAATTCAAATATTACACAAAAACCTTAGATCCGTTATGAATGAATTGATCCTTGTTCATATAAATTTCTGCCGTATTAGTTGTTATTTTTACACAAGCTTTCGTCTGTTCATACAGACATCTTCAGGTATATAATAGATGTTGTTCTTGTTTTTTTCTCTTAGTAATAAGAGGACATCGAAAATATATGTGTATTGTATCCGAAATGCTATTGAAAATGAGATATTGGTTTTTGAACGTGCCAAAGCAACGCTGAGTTTGATTTTTGAATTTCTTTTTTTAAAATGTTTGCGTTGATACCAAATATGGTAATGAACAAATTATTTTACTGGTAAATTTTACTGTCAAAGTGGCATGAACTATATTGTTCAATAATTACAGTAATGTCGCACTTATTAACCAAAAGTTGCACATGGATCACTTATTTAAATTACAATAAACGTGCAATCAATTTACAAATACATGAATTATTCACACAAAACTAATGCAAGCTACGATAAAATCACCAGATAATGAAGAAAAAGTATACATAGGAGTAACTGAAGGACCCTGGAAGCAAAAGAAATTATACACACAAAACATCGTTCACAAATAGTAAATATCACGAACAGTACTATGCTTTCTAAGTATATCTGGGAAATAAAAAAAACAAAAGCACATCACACCAAAAAATATCTTGGAAGATAAGGAAAAAGTCATCAGCCTACAACAACCAATCAAAAACTTGCAAACTTTGCTTGGAGGAAAAAATAGCTATCATTACTTTCCCCGACCAAAATAAATTATTAAATAAAAGATCCGAGCTCATCTCAAAATGCAGGCATGAAAATAAATTTTTACTATGTAACCTAAAAAATGAAAAACGGAAAAAATAAAAACAAACAAATACACTAATAAAAATAAAATAAAATAAAATAAATAAATAAATACTATATTGCTTAAAAAACCGAAAACCGAAAAGAAAAATATACAAATAAATTGACCTAAATTCATCCAAGTAAATAGACAAACCAATCCCAAATTAAAAACTGTTCCCGCCAAAAAAATAATAGTTAGAATGAACTACAACAACCAACCCCAAAATTGAACAAATAGCTTGAATTAAATTCTCAAACCAAAACAAAACTGTTAAATACGTGATATAAACAAATTTTTACTACGTTAAGAAATAAATATATAAAATAAGAAACAAAAAAATAAAAACGAGCAATATAATTTGACCCAAATAAATAAACAAAGCGACTTCCGGTAAAAAATAACCGCCATAATAGAATACCCACAATGCACCACTAACCCGTATATATATATATAAATAGCCGAGAAAAATAACAGCATATGTGGCCTGACGATTGCATATAGCATGAAACAGACTGTCACCTCTAAGTGTTGACTTCTATGTTCATATATATATATATATATATATATATATATATATATATATATATATGAGTAGGTATGTGTGTGTGAGATATAAATTTTTATATATCAAGAACAATTTTAGGGGAAAAACTATGTCAAAGTGGAAAAAGTTTTCATTTGGCATGTCTTATCACTTAGGACTTCATCAGACTAACGCAATGTTTATGTCGATGTGACTATACATGCACACGAAGGCTAGGGGGTGCTGATAATTTTAAATTGCAAATTTTTGTTTTTTAAATATGTTTTGGGTATATATTCTAGCTGATTTCATTTCATTTCCTTTCTTTTTCTTTTTCCTTATGTTTCTATCACTTTTCTTATTAAATATAGTCCCACATTGGGATAATAGAAGATCTGTCTAGAAAGGTAAAACGTTGTAAGAACATGGACGTAAATTTACTTTGAATGAACTAGTGATTAAAACACTTTCTAAACATGTTTGCCTTAGTGAATTACTCTCTCTTTGGATTCGAGTAGCAATTATGATAAAACTCATTTGACTGAGCAACTAATGCATTGAGTGTGTTATTTTGTAAAAGATCCCTTTTGTGTTCATATAATCTTTTATTTTTCTTCTATGTGTTTCTAGTGGTCAAAATTGTTCTTGATATATAAAAATTTATATATTGTTTTCACATATATGCTGATGTGTTAATATTCATAATAAATTATAGTCAGACTCATTATGGTGAGCCACTAATGCATTGAGTGTGTTGTTTTATAAAATATCCCTTTTAATCTTTTCTTTAAATTCCTTGAGATTTCTCCTATGTATTCCTTGTGGTAATTATTACAGGTAATCAAGTAAATTATTCCTTCAAGTTTTAGCTTATTATTATTTTGTTTTTTCATTAAGTCTTTTATTATTTTAGAAGTAACTATAACAAATTTTATATTAAGCTCAAAAAATTCTTTTCAATTATAGTTGTGATAGAGTTGCTAGTTAGATCAATATATTATGATTCAGAGGGTTTTTCAGGAAGGTCCACTTTTCTAATTTGAAATATTTTACAAGCCTTGTGTTGAATATGAAAATCCTCTCTCCTTTTTGAATTGAATATGAAAATGCCCTCTCCTTCATGTGCACGTGTAATTGTGTCAATGTAAACATTGCTTTAGTCTGATGAAGTCCTAAAGGATACCACATGAAAACTTTTTCCACATTGTCATAGTTTTTTTACTCTAAAATTGTTGTCAAATATAAAAATATGTATATTGTTTTTCCATATACATATATATGTATGTGTGTTGTGTGCACACGCCCACATACAAACATATATTTGTGTATCCCATGACCCATTAGGGTCATAGTGGCACCACATGTTCTGCAGCCCCAGTCGAAGTGGTGTAGCCTGATAAAGCCCAACTCTTTCCAGGCTGGTTTTAAATTTAGAGTTTTCTTCTCCTAGACCGGTTGCCACCAAAGGTTATAGAACCCAGTCTGTTCTGTTATTTACCCATAGCTAGGGGGAGAATAAAAGGATTCATACCTTTTCCAAGGGTATTAATATGCAAGTGAATGTATTGATACAACTGGAATTTGAACTTGCTGCTATTTATTACTCCACCATGCCTCCTTTAATATATATATATATATATATATATATATATATATATATACAGTCAATGACAAAATTATTTGTAAACCTATCAGTTTTTAAATTTTTTTATCCATGTTTCAGAATCTAATGTCTGTATGATGCCAAGTTTTTTATACATTAATAAGCACAAAAAAGGAATGTAAAACTTAATTTTTAGAACAATAGTTTAAATACAACAAATTTGACAGGTAAATTATGCAAAATAGGAAAAGACAAAATTATTTATACAATAGAAAATACAATTTTAAATTGATTGATTCATGTTAGTATAAGTAATTTACATTTTTATTTTATTGGTAAAGCCTTCTAGACTATTTATTCAGTAGAATATTTGTGATAATTCCTGTAAAGAACATCACATGGTGCATAGAGTGTCACCATTGTTATTTTTACGTTAACAACACGATGGGGAAGAGAAAGGAGCTTAGTGTTGACTTGAGACAGAGAATTATTAACTTCCACAAGTTGGGAAACAGTTACAGCACTATTTCAAACCGATTAACTATCCCTAGATCTATGGTACAGTCCATTATAAAGAAGTTTAAACAGTTTGGCATGACGGAGAATTTGTCTGGGCCTGAAAGAAAACTGAAATTGTCCCTGAGAACTGTGTCACAAGGTTAATATAAACACAAGAGTTGTTTTGAAAGACATCACCAAAAATTTGGATAGGATAAGTATCAGAGTAAGTACTCACATAATACAATTGTTTAAATAGAAATGGGTTGTATGGAAACTGACTATGATGAACCCCTCTTCGCAAATCATGTCACATTGTTGCTCAGTTTAATTTTACCAAATCATTCTTGGACAAAGAAAATTGCTTTTGAGAACAAGTACTATGGAGAGATGAAACAAAAATTGAGCTTTTTAGATATAATGATGTACAGAAGATTTGGCGCAAGAAAGGTGAGGCTTTCCTCCCAAAGAACACAGTGGTGACGTTAAAACATGGAGGTGACTCAATGATATTTTAGCTCAAGGGGGATTGGGCAATTGGAATGAGAGGAATAATAAAATCTGCTGGCTATATCAAAATTCTGGATGAAAACCTACAACTATCAGCACAAAATCTTCATCTGGGTCAGCGATTTACTTTCCACAAGGCAATGATCCCAAACATACGTCTAAATCAATGACTGCATGCTGTTAGAAAAAGAAGATTACAGTTCTGTCATGGCCTTCAATGAGCCCTGACTTGAATCCTATTGAAAATCTATGGCAAGAATTGAAAGTTTGAATAAATCATTAGTCACAAAAAAAAACCTTCAGGAATTAGAATGTGTAACGATGGAAGTATGGAAGAAAATCTTAGAAAAGACTTGTTCAAATCTCATCAAAAACTTTAGAAAATGATCACAGCCAGTTATAAAGATTAGAGGCCAGGCTATTGACTGTTAATATCGTGAAAATTGTTCAATTTTTTCTATTTTTTATACTGTACGAATAATTTTGTCATTTCCTATTTTTCATAATTCATCTGTCAAATTTGTTTTATTTAACCTATTGTTCTAAAAATTGAGTTTTATATTTCTTTTTTTGTGCTTATTAACATATATAAAATCTGGCCTCATACAGGCATTAGATTCGGAGAAATGGATAAAAATATCAAAAATTGTTGGATGTACAAATAATTTCATCATTGACTATATATATATATATATATATATATATATATATATATATATATGAAGAAATATAGCTTTAAGGTGTGCTATATTTATGGGATAAAATGCTCAATATCAGAGATAGAGTGTATGTAAATATAAATATAAAAGTGAACATTGAAGTCATCACTCAGAGGCGACAGGTTGTTTCATGCTGTTGCCTCTGAGTGTTGACTTCAGTGTTCACTATATATATATATATATATATATATATATATATATCATCATTTTTATGACTTTGACTGTGTGTGGTCATAAGAGATACTGTGAAGCTGAGCACCTGACCAACTCCTTCCATATGTCTCACTTGCATGACAATATCTGAGTCTCTGTGAAGAATTTTCCAGTCCTCTCAGTGACATTGTTAGGCCACTTTTTCTTTCTTCTGCCTCTTCTTGTTTTTGCCAAAGATGGTACCTTGTTGGATGGTAGCAGAAAGTTTAATGGCTCTCATAAAGTTAACATCCCATTTCAACTTTCTCTTCTTGATGGTGGTTATGAGGTCTTCCAACAGGTCTGTTTCTTGTGATACAGTCTATGCTGTAGAAGAAGCCGAGGAGGGCTCTGTAGCATCTCCTTTCTAATTCTTGGATTCTTCACTGGAATTCTGCTGTTCGTGTCCAAGATTCCCACGCATACAGAAAGATTGAGAAAGGCAATGCATGCAACAGTCTGATCTTTGATTTCAGGCAGATGGCCTTGTCTTTCCAGAATGTTCTTAGCTTTATGGCAGCTGGCATTGATCTGCTCTTGAAATTATATTCTATATATATATATATATATATATATATATATATATATATATATATATATAAGGTATGTTTGGGTAGCAAGTTTTCATCTAAACAAGTCTGATTAAAAAGAACCGACAAGGTCTGTCTGTTAGATATTTTATTGTATTTTTCCAATTTTCGGATAAGGTGTTGAGTATTGCTCTCAAAGTTTTGGATAAACTGTCCAAAGTTCATATTTATCAGTGTTAGAGAATATGAGAAAAACTACTATTAAAGAGAGAGGACAATAAAAGAATAAGAATTAAGAATATAGAAGATAACAATTGACATTGTATTTCAATTTTTGAAGATCAAAGGCAATAAAGCCACTAAGATGCAAAAAGGGGGGTTACTGAGTATCAGAGAATATGAGAAAAACTACTATTAAAGAGAGAGGACAATAAAAGAATAAGAATTAAGAATATAGAAGATAACAATTGACATTGTATTTAAATTTATCAAGATCAAAAGCAATAAAGCCACTAAGATGCAAAGGGGGGTTACTGAGTGTTAGAGAATATGAGAAAAATACTATTAAGCCAAGAGGACAATAAAGGAACAAGAATTAAGAAGAGAGAAGATAACAATTGACATTGCATTTAAATTTTCAAAGATCAAAGTTGACTGAGAAGCAATAAACCAGAAGATAGTTCCACAAGCAAGAAGTGCAAGTGAAGAAACTGTTAGCATAGAACTTACGGTTACATGTAGCCATTTGAAATGTAAAATGATGAGATTATATATACATATTGTATATTCAGTCAGCAATCTTTCTTTTATATGTTTCACTGAATGCAATGGATAAAGAAGATTTTACAAGTATTTTTATTCAGTTTTTCTACTATTCCATCATTGGGAATCAAGCAACACTTTTATGAATAATAATAAGCTTCCTACCCATTTCTGAGTGTACTGATATGCTAGGGCAATCCCTGTTGCAGATGCCTGCTCAGTCATATTTGTGTTTATTCAACACCCACAGAACCAACCTGTATATATCAACTGAGCAAGCTTTAGTTACACTTTCTCAGAGAGAGCACATCGTCTGGTATGATCAACAGTTTGAATAAGGTTAGTACACTCAAACCCTCAGTCACGGTGACTTATAACTTTGTGCTAGTACAATCATCGACAAACAATTCTGTCTACTGTGGTATGGTTTTCAAGCACTTTTCAAAGGTAACCATGCCCGAGGACCACCTCCTCCTCAGGCTGCTAGCATCAAGGTCACTTTCCCTTGAAACCTGGATCTCGTGATTAGAAAGCAAACCTTCTAACCACTCAGCCATGTGCCATAATAAATAAATGCATTTTAAATATATATGGTAATTTAAATTTTTACAAAATGATATAAACTCCGGTATTTTTGTTGACAAACTCCTGCAAGAATGAAAATAGGAATGTTTAATTAACAGTCTGTTTTTAAAAAAATGTTTTTTGTTGGTTTACTTTTTTATTAGTTCATTTGTTTTGCTTTATTGCTACTTGTTTATTTGTCTTGCTTTATTTCTATTGTTTTTTTCTTTATTGGTTTATTTGTCTTTGTTTTTATTTGTTTATTTGACTTGTTTTATTTTTATTGGTTTATTTTTTATTAGTTTGTCTTGCTTTATTGCTACTTGTTTATTTGTCTTGCTTTATTTCTATTGTTTTTTCTTTATTGGTTTATTTGACTTGTTTTATTTTTATTGGTTTATTTTTTATTCATTTGTCTTGCTTTATTGCTACTTGTTTATTTGTCTTGCTTTATTTCTATTAGTTTTTCCTTCATCCATTTATTTGTCATTATTTCTATTCTTTTATTTGTCTTGTTTTATTCATATTGGTTTATTTGTAATTGATTTATTTGTCTTGTTTTATTTCTCTTTGTTTATTTGTCTTGTTTTATTTCTCTTCATATATTTGTCTTGTTTTATTTCTATTCCTTTGGATTGGTTTACTTCCACTATTTTTTATTATGAAAGTTGTGTTTTGACTAAATGATAATACCAAACTTGAGTCTTTCATATTTAATTTTACATTATATTTCACTCCAACACTTAGTCTCAGTTAGTTTGTGGTGCAGTCCCATGGAATTCCTGGTTCAATACATGGACCTTACATTCTCATGTGTAAGGTATGAGAGATTGCCCAATATACCCCTGGAGAAGTTGTTTATATATTTATCTGTCCAATGTTTTTTCAATGGTTTCAGCCACAGTGAGGCTCACAGGTGCTCATCTTTAGGGTTATCAATGGCAACAAGTGAATCACTCAGGTGAATCTAGTATGACCCAAGGTTACAGAGATATTACAATAGATTTAGGCAAAAAGGTTACACACAAATCCATTTGTAAAAACAATGTTTGTGAAGTGATGGTGTAAATTAATGAAAATCTCTACAATTTTCATTATGCCATGTTAAGATTTCATTAATTCTTAATTTATTAATATTAATTTCAAAGGCAACAAAAATATTAATGATCATATCTCTGAGCTCTTGAATTTTTTAAAATATGCATCATAATATATTTAATAAAATATGCACCAAAATAAGTATTGTATCCTTAAAAGAGGCTGTTTTTTAATGTCGGGCAAAAATTCCCCGTAGACCCTGTAAAAACGGGGTTGGGTGGCTGTCTACCACCCCATATGAGATTCTGCCCTTCGACATAACCTCGTCTGGGTTCCTTTCTGCCCAAAGGCAGAGAGTTCGACTAGCTTAGCTGGAGACGAATCTCCAACTAATTGCCAAGGCAAGGTTATCTACCTCACCTCCCCGAGAGGCAGGATGTGGCACAAGGCCAGTTTTAATGCAGGGTTAAAACCGAGCCCGTGGGCTTGGGCAAAAATTTCCCATAGACCTCGTAAAAATGGGGTCAGGTAGCTGTCTACCACTCCAGATGAGACTCTACTCTTTGGCATAGTCTCGTCTGGGTTCCTCTCTGCCTTTGGGCAGAGAGTTTGACCAGCTCAGCTGGAGACGAATCTCCAACTAACTGCTGAAGCAATGATATTTGCCAACTGCCCCACATGGGTCTGATGTGGCACAAGGCTGAATTTAATGTGGGGTATCCGAGCCTGTAGGCTTGGCAAAAATTCCTCGTATAAAACAGGGTTGGGTAGCTGTCTACCACCCCAGATGAGACTCTGCCCTTCGGCATAGCCTCGTCTGGGTTCTTCTCTGTCCAAAGGCAGAGAGTTCAACCAGGTTAGCTGTAGACAAATCTCCAACTAATTGCTGAAGCAAGTTCCCAGGTATATCCTGTGCTCACTATATATAGCTACTAAAATAGTCAGTCCACATAGACAATAGGGAGTGTGGGACATTCCATTACAAAAATAAGCTATCTGGGCCTGCCTTGTGGTTGAAGGATTTCCATAATTTCATCTAGCATCAGTGAGTTGTATTTCATCCAAGAATTTCCATATAATGGATATATGTTTTAGAACTAAACCCTAGATACAATTATAATTCCTTATCCACTGGGGCTATGCTATAAAGTTAGAACTAAACATTAGATACAGTAGTCCCTATTCAACAATAGGGTCTATATTCCAACTAAACCTAGTACAGTGGTTCCTCATTATCCACAGGGGATATGTGCCAAGGTTAGAAGCAAAAACACTAGATACAGTGATCCCTAATTTGTCAGCAGGGTGTATGTTCCAATGTTAGAACTAAACGCTCGATACATTGTTACCTCTTTATCAATATATGTTCCAAAGATAGTAAAAAACCTTTGAAGTGAATCCCAAATCCTTATCCAGTGGGAGATATGTTTGAAAACACCCAACTGATGCCTGAAACTACAGATTATACAAAATTCTATATGGGTTTTTTTCCAATACTTAGACATCTATGATAAATTTAAATTTTTTAGTCAGATTAAGAGATTAGCAATAATGTATGTTATGTTCATCCTGTAACCTCTCTGAAGGAGCATATGTCACAGCCTCACCAAGCTAGGCTTTGCTAGTAAGCCAAGATGCCAGGTTGGGACCAATAACATTGCATATTCTTCTTTGGATTTTATCTAGAATCTTTAAGTACGTAGCAGAAGCACCAGACCAGATGTGGCAGCAGATTTCAAAGTATGGATGAATGGTTTGACTTATAAATATGTAAGATAGATTCTGACACAAAAATTTTCTCGCACATCACAGTGAACCAACTGTCGCAGCAGACCAAGCAACTGATTCAATAGAATTATAGACAGGCATGATAGAATCACAAAGAGCTTTATCAAATAACAAAAACTACATCTCTTGAAGACTTCCAACAGTAGTAGCTACTAAAATGGATAGAAAATGTAACTAGAACAGTAAATAATGGTATGAACAAGATGTTGACTTTCCATACTAACATAAAAAAAGGCTAGAAAGGAAATATTCATCACTACTGGAAAGAGCAATAACAGTTAGTGGACTTGAGTAACATATTTTCTTGCAAAAACTCTTTTTTTTGTTTTTTAATCATTTCATCCCAAACAAGGTGGTAAAAGCTGTTAAGATGTGAGGGAGCTACTGAGAATGAGGGACACAGAGAGGACAATAAAAGAACAGGGTTCAAGGTGCAGAAAGATAATGATTGGCATTGCATTTAAATTTTTGAAAATTAAAGTTCACAGGAAAGCTGGAAGTTAGAGGAGAGTTCCACATGTGAGAAATACAGGAGAATAAAATAACCTACAGTCCATTGTTAATTGGGGCAAGGAATGGCTTGTTACTTTTAATGCCTCTTAAAACAAAACTGCTCTGTTAATCCCCTGAGAGTCCCCATTCTGCCTTCAGCATGACTAAGGCTGACCTTCTTGGGCTAACGTTCTCAGCCAACATGAAAGGGAAAGACTATATTGAATCCATTGCTTGGTCAGTTGCTAACAGATTTGGTTCACTGTGTCATCCAAGACAATTTTTCTCTCCAGAACCTATCTTACATATCTATAAGTCTATCATCCATCCGTGCATAGAACATTACTGCCACATATAGTTTGGTGCTATATATTTCAAGATTCTTGATAAAATCCTATGGAGAATCAGTAATATTATAGGTCCCGACTTGGCATCTTGGCTTCAATCACTTTCCCACTGCTATAATGTGGCTTCCCTGTACCTTTTCTATAAATACTTTCATGGTAATTGTTCTCATGAACTTTCCCCTATGGTACCTAGACTTTATGAATTTAAGTACAGTACTAGATTGGCAGCAAGGTCTCATCATTTTACAGTTGAAATGGCTAGATGGAACTGTAAATTCTATGCTAACAGTTTCTTTAATAATAAAAAAAAAAAAGTATAAAGAAAACTGAATGGAAACTAGAATGCCCAGCCATTTATAAAAGAAATCAAAGAAACTTTCATTGTAATTGTTGGGCTGAACCTTTTTCATATAAATGAATTTAAATACAGTACTAATCATTTACAGTTAGAAATGGCTAGATGGAACTGTAAATTTATGCTAACATTTTCTTTAATAATAAAAAAGAAAAGTATAAAGAAACTGAATGGAATCAGCTAGACATGCCCAGCCATTTTAAAAGAAATCAAATGCCTTTTCTATAAAAAATTGAACTGAACTTTGCTATCATACCTAGACTTTATGAATTTAAATACAGTAAGATTGGCAGCAAGGTCTCATCATTTTACAGTTGAAATGGCTAAATGGAACTGTAAATTCTATGCTAACTAGTTTCTTTAATAATAAAAAAGAAAAGTATAAAGAAACTGAATGGAATCAGCTAGACATGCCCAGCCATTTATAAAAGAAATCAAATGCCTTTTCTATAAATACTTTCATGGTAATTGTTGGGCTGAACTCTTTGCTATCATACCTAGACTTTATGAATTTAAATACAGTACTAGATTGGCAGCAAGGTCTCATCATTTTACAGTTGAAATGGCTAAATAGAACTGTAAATTCTATGCTAACAGTTTCTTTTAATAATAAAAAAAAAAGTATAAAGAAACTGAATGGAATCAGCTAGACATGCCCAGCCATTTATAAAAAGAAATCAAATGCCTTTTCTATAAATACTTTCATGGTAATTGTTGGGACTGAACTCTTTGCTATCATACCTAGACTTTTATGAATTTAAATACAGTACTAGATTGGCAGCAAAGGTCTCATCATTTTACAGTTGAAATGGCTAGATGGAACTGTAAATTCTATGCTAACATTTTCTTTAATAATAAAAAAGAAAAGTATAAAGAAACTGAATGGAATCAGCTAGACATGCCCAGCCATTTATAAAAGAAATCAAATGCCTTTTCTATAAATACTTTCATGGTAATTGATGGGCTGAACTCTTTGCTATCATACCTAGACTTTATGAATTTAAATACAGTACTAGATTGGCAGCAAGGTCTCATCATTTTACAGTAGAAATGGCTAGATGGAACTGTAAATTCTATGCTAACAGTTTCTTTAATAATAAAAAAGAAAAGTATAAAGAAACTGAATGGAATCAGCTAGACATGCCCAGCCATTTATAAAAGAAATCAAATGCCTTTTCTATAAATACTTTCATGGTAATTGTTGGACTGAACTCTTTCTACCATACCTAGACTTTATGAATTTAAATACAGTACTAGATTGGCAGCAAGGTCTCATCATTTTACAGTTGAAATGGCTAAAATGGAACTGTAAATTCTATGCTAACTAGTTTCTTTAATAATAAAAAAGAAAAGTATAAAAGAAACTGAATGGAATCAGCTAGACATGCCCAGCCATTTATAAAAGAAATCAAATGCCTTTTCTATAAATACTTTCATGGTAAAATCAAACCTAGACTTTATGAATTTAAATACAGTACTAGATTGGCAGCAAGGTCTCATCATTTTACAGTTGAAATGGCTAATTGAAAAAAAAAGTATAAAGAAACTGAATGGAACTCTTAAAAGAAATCAAATGCCTTTTCTATAAATACTTTCATAGTAATTGTTGGACTTCTTTCTACCATACCTTTAAATGAATTTAAATACAGTACTAGATTGGCAGCAAGGTCTCATCATTTTACAGTAGAAATGGCTAGATGGAACTGTAAATTCTATGCTAACAGTTTCTTTAATAATAAAAAAGAAAAGTATAAAGAAACTGAATGGAATCAGCTAGACATGCCCAGCCATTTATAAAAGAAATCAAATGCCTTTTCTATAAATACTTTCATTGTAATTGTTGGACTGAACTCTTTCTACCATACCTAGACTTTATGAATTTAAATACAGTACTAGATTGGCAGCAAGGTCTCATCATTTTACAGTTGAAATGGCTAGATGGAACTGTAAATTCTATGCTAACAGTTTCTTTAATAATAAAAAAGAAAAGTATAAAGAAACTGAATGGAATCAGCTAGACATGCCCAGCCATTTATAAAAGAAATCAAATGCCTTTTCTATAAATACTTTCATGGTAATTGTTGGACTGAACTCTTTCTACCATACCTAGACTTTATGAATTTAAATACAGTACTAGATTGGCAGCAAGGTCTCATCATTTTTTGAAATGGCTAAATTGTAAATTCTAAACAGTTTCTTTAATAATAAAAAGAAAAACTGAATGGAATCAATAGACATGCCCAGCCATTTATAAAAAAGAAATCAAATGCCTTTTCTATAAATACTTTCATGGTAATTGTTGGACTGAACTCTTTCTACCATACCTAGACTTTAAAATTTAAATACAGTACTAGATTGGCAGCAAGGTCTCATCATTTTACAGTTGAAATGGCTAAATAGAACTGTAAATTCTATGCTAACAGTTTCTTTAATAATAAAAAAAAAAAGTATAAAGAAACTGAAAGGAATCAGCTAGACATGCCCAGCCATTTATAAAAGAAATCAAATGCCTTTTCTATAAATACTTTCATAGTAATTGTTGGGCTGAACTCTTTGCTATCATACCTAGACTTTATGAATTTAAATACAGTACTAGATTGGCAGCAAGGTCTCATCATTTTACAGTTGAAATGGCTAAATGGAACTGTAAATTCTATGCTAACAGTTTCTTTAATAATAAAAAAGAAAAGTATAAAGAAACTGAATGGAATCAGACATGCCCAGCCATTTATAAAAGAAATCAAATGCCTTTTCTATAAATACTTTCATTGTAATTGTTGGGCTGAACTCTTTGCTATCATACCTAGACTTTATGAATTTAAATACAGTACTAGATTGGCAGCAAGGTCTCATCATTTTACAGTTGAAATGGCTAAATGGAACTGTAAATTCTATGCTAACAGTTTCTTTAATAATAAAAAAAGAAAAGTATAAAGAAACTGAATGGAATCATCATAGACATGCCCAGCCATTTATAAAAAAAGAAATCAAATGCCTTTTCTATAAATACTTTCATGGTAATTGTTGGACTGAACTCTTTGCTATCATACCTAGACTTTATGAATTTAAATACAGTACTAGATTGGCAGCAAGGTCTCATCATTTTACAGTTGAAATGGCTAAATGGAACTGTAAATTCTATGCTAACAGTTTCTTTAATAATAAAAAAGAAAAGTATAAAGAAACTGAATGGAATCAGCTAGACATGCCCAGCCATTTATAAAAGAAATCAAATGCCTTTTCTATAAATACTTTCATGGTAATTGTTGGACTGAACTCTTTGCTATCATACCTAGACTTTATGAATTTAAATACAGTACTAGATTGGCAGCAAGGTCTCATCATTTTACAGTAGAAATGGCTAAATGGAACTGTAAATTCTATGCTAACAGTTTCTTTAATAATAAAAAAAAAAAGTATAAAGAAACTGAATGGAATCAGACATGTCCAGCCATTTATAAAAGAAATAAAATGCCTTTTCTATAAATACTTTCATGATAATTGTTGGTCTGAACTCTTTGCTATCATACCTAGACTTTATGAATTTAAATACAGTACTAGATTGGCAGCAAGGTCTCCAATGGCTAGATGGAACTGTAAATTCTATGCTAACAGTTTCTTTTCTTGCACTTCTCACTTTTAGAACTCTCTTCCAGCTTCATGCTTTCTGGTCAACTTTAATGTTCAAAAATTTAAATGCAATTTCAATCATTATCATCTGTCTTCTTAATTTCTGTTCTTGTATTGTCCTCTCTGTGTCTCTCATTCTTAGTAACCCCTCACATCTTAGTGGTGTTTACCATCTTGCTTAGGGTGAAATGATTAAAAAAGGACTGTCTTCCTGATTACTCTTTTATTGTTCTCACTCATAATGTTTTCTGTTTACTAATTCTTTCACACTCTGTACCCCCCTTGTATCTTAGTGGCTTTACTGCCTTACTTGGGGTAAATTCAATTAAAAAAGTATAAAAAATAAAATATCAGCATAGAACTTTGTTGTGGAATAAGTAAGACATTCCTGGTAACACAAATGAACTAAGCAAGATGCCTTAAATAAAGAACTCAAAGTGAGTAAAGGGAAGTCTGTTGGAGTCAGTTGAGGAGAACTTCTAGTGACGTCACGGCAAATAGCCTAAGCGAGTCATAATATTATAACTGCTAGGAGTAATTTATAACAAACTTACAGATACAAGTAGAAATTTCAAAAGTGAAATGTTGAGAGACGTACCTGCCATTTCGTAAATTTTGACTGATAGATAACTGTTCAGTCATTGAATGTTGAATGTTCCCTGTATGGAAACAGCTATTATCCTTTACCATAGAATGCTGATTTTGTTGGTAGATAGATTTTCCTTAACCTGGCCTTGTATCATACTAAGCTGATTAAACATGGTATCTGATCAGAAGAAATTGGGCCAATTATATTTTCCTCTGGGGAAATTAGAGTTATTTGTTTTATTAACTAGAATTAGCCTTGATCTTTAATGAGAGAGAAAATATGTAGAAAATGAGTTTCTAATTGCTTTTAATTAGTGTAGATTTTTTACATTTCTCGTTAATGGTTCTGATGGGTTAGGTTTTGGATTTTGGTTTTTAAAGTAAAAAAAAACAAAACAGAAAAGTATCAAACAAGACAGAAAAAAAACTATCAAAAGAAACAGAAATATCCAGGAAATGTTTTGAAACAATTCCAGACAAATTAGAGTCATAATGTAAGACAAGAATTTCTGAAAACGGATTTTTCTTTTTCACTCAATGCAAGGCTCAAGAGCCAGTAAATGTAGAGGATTATTTTAATGAGGTTACTGAAAGTATCTGTCTATATTTCTGAGATTAGGTATTATAATGTAAATAGGTTACTGAAAGTCGATAACAGTTGGCATTAGACTTGAAGGAGTTAAGATTGTAGTGATTGGGGAAGCATCCTCTTGGTAGTCAGTTCCACAAAATAGAGGTTCTGACAAAGGTGTTGTTTTAATGAAACTCACTAAGACAATATGAAGAGAATGTATGCAACATGGTGGGAGGTTGGCCTAGATGTAAAAGCCAAAGAGCCACTCAAGGTTGAGGTTTATTGAATAAAGTTGGTGTAAGAATGTAAGAGAAGGAGGAAATAAGATGATTACAAAGTAAGGAGCAGAGTTCATGGGGAAATATGGGGAAGATAATGGTTAATCCTAGATTTGAATAGATTAAGATCGTAGTCATCGGGGAAACATCCTCTTGGGAGTCACTTCCAAAAAGTAGTGGTTTGCGAAAAACTACAAGAGTGGAACTGACATCTCACAATTGAATATGAACGGAAGGAGGGTGGTTTGTGACAATAGGCGTGGCACTGCATGTCATAGCCATGAAAGTTAGAACTGGCAGAATTAAGGAATGTTGTTTGTTTGAACACTTTCTGTGGACACGGCGATAGCGCAGTGAGAGACTTATAATGTTTTGTCTGTGGAAAGGGGTTGTATTTTTGCTAGTAGACTCCTAATACAAGGCTCAAGAGCCACTTAAAGTAGAGGGTCATTGATGAGTTGAACAAGAGGAGAAAGTAGGAAGTAAAGATGATCAGGATATGGAGGATAGATAATGATTTAACCATAACTTGAAGAGGTTAATATTGAAGCCATCAGGGCTAGATAGGCAATCGAGAGCCCCTCAAGCATGGTTATAATATTGGTTATAAAAAAAATCTGTTTTTTTTTACTATGGTTATATTGAAATAAATGCTAATTGGGTTTGGAATAAATAGTAAAATAGTGGTATTTCTTAAAGAATATTTTTATTGACTAACAAAAGATAGCTGCTTACACTATTTACATTGTTTGGACTATTGTCCTCATCTTTATTGTCATATCCATGATGTTTCGGCTGTTGTAGGTTCCAGACTTCTTCAGGTGATATATTTTGGAATTTTGAACCAAACCATTTATTTTGTCCATGGGGATCCCCAAGGACACATGACCCTGTGGATAAAAGTGTTGGTTGAAGTGACTTGACCCAAAGAGTTGTGAGTTCAATACCTGGTCACTAAAGATTACTAAAGGGAATTAACTGAAACTGAGATATGCAGAAAAGGCATGGCATGTGGAACTAGAACAATCTACTCCCATGGACTAAATAAAGGGTTCACTTTGAAATTCCGTATATCGCCTGAAGAAGTCTATAGCTTACAAGGGCCAAAACGTCACGAATATGACAATAAAGATGAGGACAAGAGTCCGAACAATGTAAATAGTTACACTACCTCTCAGAAATATGGACAGATGTTAAGAGATAACTACTCTAGTTTATTTCAAGAGTTTGCAATAACTTTACTTAAAGCTATGTAAATTTCACTAAAATATAATATGTATAAAAGATATTTGACAAGTTTGAGGGTGGCTCAATCTGAGGGTGGCTCAATCTGAGGGTGGCTCAATCTGAGGGTGGCCAATAATTTCATTAGCCTTTCAGCACCAAAAAGTCATAATCTGACCCTGAGTCTGTTCCACAAGAAAAAAAAGCTGTCTGAGTGAAACATCTTCCTTACAATTGGAATATGGAGGGAGTAGGGGTGGTTCTCTTCTTAAAGATGAGGCAACAGAAATGTAGTTCTAGAGAAAGATGCTGAGGATACCATGGACTGAAGATGTAAGCAACGACAAAGTATTACAGAAAATGGAAACCAAAGGAAACTTATACTTAATATCAGGAAGAGACAGTTGAAATTTTTAGGGCATATAATGAGAAAAGAAGGCTTGGAAAATTTGATACTCACAGGACAGATTGAGGGCAAGAGGGACAAAGGAAAATAGTGCATAACATACTTAATGAGCTTAAGTAAATGGATGGCAGAACAAGATTTACGAGAAATAACGAAAAGACAAAATTTATTAAGAGCTCTAAAGGATAGGAAGTTGTGGAGAGCCATGATCACCATTGTCTTGAAGAGACACATTACATAAAGAAGAAGAGGGTGGTTCAACTACATGAAGGTAGCATGAAAATTCTTAGCTGCAAATGTCTGAATTGGAGGAGCACCTGAACAGAGTTTGTGTAAACATTTCTCATGGAATTTACCACAGGATCATGACAGGCTTGTGATGTTGCATCTGTGAAGAAGGAGCAGGTTTTTATAGTTCCTGCGGATTAAAGTCTAAACACTTTTCAGTAGCTTTTCATGACATGTTTCCTGAGTATCTGTCTATATCTCTGAGATGAGGTTTCATGATTACTTGCATTATTTACATTATTTGGCCTGTTATTCTTATCTTCTTTAGCATATTCATGTTTCAGCTGTTGTATGCTCTGGCCTTCTTCAGGTGACTGGAATTTCGAACTGAGCTCTTATTTCATCCACAGGGGTAGATTGTTCTAGTTCCATGTGCCATGCCTCTTGAAGAGTTGAGTTAAAGGGAAATAACTGAGACATCCGGAAGAGGCATGGCACATGGATCTACCCCTGTGGACAAAATAAAGGGTTCCGTTCAAAATTCTAATCCCCTGAAGAAGGCCGGAGCATACAACAGATGAAACGTTGTGAATATGGCAATAAAGATGAGGATAACAGTCCAAATAATGTAAATAATACAAGTAAGTTTCCTGAGATTGTTTGTATCTGGAATTTATCAGGTCTTTGCAGATTGGACTGAAGATTTAATCCAATAAATTCTCAAGGTTATATTTGCCTGCAGGTTGCAAAATTTTTTGTAGACTAGAGTCAGGATTTGTTCAGATATTTTCCGAAGATTTTAATGGCAGGTTATAGAAATTATGGACAGCATTTAATGTAATTTCTGTTTGAAATTCTTGGATTCTGAACTGAACCCTTTATTTAAAACTCTTCTCATTTGACAGGTTATGCCTAAGGTTATCTCGTCTAGTTCTTATTTTATTTAGTACAGCTTAATTATTGCTCACCCATTTCCACTGATTGCCCAACCCAGGGATTGAACTTACAACCAATATGTCACCAATATTTACACTATTTATATTCAGACTATTGTCTTCATCTTTGTTGTTGTTATCACAATGATTTGACCATTGTGACCTCTGGTCTTCGTCAGGTGTATATTGGCCTGGGTAACCAAGATGAAATTCTGAAGTGAACCCTTTATTTAAAACTCTTCTCATTCCATAGGTTAGGCCTAGGGTTATCTTGTTTAGTTCTTATCTTATTTAGTACTGCTTAGTTATTGCTCACCCATTTCCACTACCTGCCCAACCCAGGGATTGAACTCACAACTACTATGTCACCAATATTTACACTATTTACATTCACCCTATTGTATTCATCTTTGTTGTGATAATAACAACAAAGATAAAGACAATAGTCTGAATATAAATAGTGTAAATATCGTCCTCATCTTTGCTGTTATCACAACGTTTCGACCATTGTGCCCTCCAGTCTTCATCAGGTGTTTATCGATCCATTAATGATAAAACAGTTTTTTTAAACACACTGCCCAACCTAGGGATTGAACTCACAACCAATATATCACCAATATTTACACTATTGTTATATAGGAATAAAGTATCACTGCCAACACTGGAGTTTGAACACAGATCACCAGAAAGCAAACACAGCTGATCCCATTTTGAATCAGTAGATCATGTGATGGTAAAGGAAATGTATATATGGAAATTAGCATGTCGTCTAAGTGATCACTATATAGATTATTATTCAGATCACTATTCGGTAGCTACTTTTCAAGTGAGTATTATTGAGCAAGTACTATTAGTGCAAGTGTTATTTGAAGGTATCTGACATTGTTCAACGTATTGTTCAAAGGCATTACTATAGCTGTATCTGTGATTACAAAGTCTCTACTACAACGAGCATTACAAAAGTAACAACAAGTATTCACTGACATTACAAAAGTGGCAACGGGTGTTCATTGACATCAAAAAACCATTTATATTCAGACTATTGTCTTCATCTTTGATGTTGTTATCACAACAATTTGGCCATTGTGACTTCTGGCCTTCCTCAGGTGTATATCAACCTGGGTAACCTGGATGAAATGTCACCAATATTTACAAACCAATACTTTTATCCACTAGGCCATTGTAGGAATGAGAGCAGTCTACCCCTGTAGATTAAATAAAGGGTCCAGTTCAGAATTCCCTGTAGGTTACCCATATTGATATACACCTGTGTTATGGGACCTTACCCATAATAACATAATGGACTATTCCATATGTAATAAATACTGTTCCTCAAGAGGAAGCAGAAAGTTCAATCTGAAGTCTGGAGTGAAGTCCGTCAGAGGTCTGTCAGTCAGTCAGAGCGAGCGAGTCAGTCAGTCGAGTCAGAGGCAGTCCGAAACAGAGTCGTGTTCAGACAATTACTACAAGACATTGGAATAGTGATCCTGGTTGAGACTACATTGTTCACCCTACTAAACCTGATTATTCGTACTAACACTTTTCTACCCCTCTGTATATATTCCTGTTTGTAATATATCTGTGTTATTCCATATCCGTGTTCGAGTTCTTCTTTATTGGTTCTACCTTGGACTATCACCGTGGTGCAAGGAACTGGACCATAACAACCTGAATAAGGCCGGAGGGCATAACAACTGAAATGTTGCAATAACAACAACAAAAAGGACAATAATTTGAATATAAATAGATGTAAATAATTAAATGAAATGTTTTTTTGATATCTTATTTACTTATACATAATGTTTTGTAGAATAGAATCAAGATTTAATCACATATTTTCCAAGAATTAATTTATGTCCATTTTATATAGATTTTGTTGATTAGGGTCATGAATAGATGCAAAATATTCTTAAGATAGTATTTACCTCCAGGCTAAGTAATTGGATTAGGGTTATGTTTTAATCTAACATTTTCCTAAGAATTTTTTATTTTCATGTTGTACAGTTTTTGTAGATTAGGGTTAAGACTTAATCCCAAACTTTCTCAAGATAGTATTTACCCATAGGTTAAATGGGTCCTGTAGATTAGGGTTATGTTTTAATCTAACAGTTTCTGAGATATTTTTACCTCCAGGGTGTAAAGTTTTTGTCGATTAAGGGTCAAATCTACAACTTTATTGAGATAATAATTACCTTTAGGTTTTGAAAATGGGGCAATAATTTCGCTGCTGTGAGGTGGGTGTTTAATATTCCTCCATTTGTTGACAGAAAGCTTCCAGTTTGAAAATTTCAAATGATTCAAGAAAAATCAAACAATACAAAACAGATATAAAATAGATATGAAAATAGATACAAAATATATATGTAAACAGATACAAAACAGATAAAAAACAGATACAAAATAGATATGTAAACAGATACAAAACTATTGTGGCTTGTTTAGAGGCCAGAAAGAAAGACAGGGAAGATGTAGGTAGGTTGAACAAGGGTATTGAAAGAACAGATATATACAAAGCAAGAGTGTTAGTAATAAGCAGTTAGAAGTGCCTGTCCGAACGGTCAGGTTACACTGTGTATTGGCTGCTCCCACAGGACATCTCGCAGGTTAGTATTTATGAAGGAAAAAGAGTTCATTCTACTGTAGGTAGGTAGCTACAACAAAAACAAATAAAAAACAGATACAAAATAGATATGTAAACAGATACAAAACAGATACAAAATAGATATAAACTATATTTGTAAACAGATAAAAAACAGATACAAAATAGATACATAAACAGATACAAAACAGATATGTAAACAGATGCAAAATAGATATGTAAACAGATAAAAAATAGATACCAATACATACAAAATAAATAAAAGCAGATATGTAAACAGATACAAAACAGATTCAAAACAGATACAAAACAAATACAAAATAGATATGTAAACAGATACAAAACATATACTAATATATACAAAATAAATAAAAACAGATATGCAAACAGATACAAAATAGATTCAAAACAGATACAAAATATATATGTAAACAGATACAAAATAGATAAAAACAGATACAAAACAGATACAAAATATATATGTAAACAGATACAAAATAGATAAAAACAGATACAAAACAGATACAATATATATATGTAAACAGATACAAAACAGATACCAATATATACAAAATAGATAAAAACAAATATAAAATACATACAAATCAAATACCAAATAGATATGTAAACAGCCTTATACATTGATATATAAATAGTGTACACTAGTATTTGTCATTTTAAATCGCAAAATATTAAGATAATTTATGTAGATATGACAGTGAGATTTTAGTGGTACAACTTTAAATAATAAAATTATGTAAATATGGCTGTACTATGGGATCATATTATGCTCAGGGGTGGAAATTAATTCTCTGTCTTTAGCTTCAGAAATATGGGGTTGTATTATAGTGAAGTCATAATATAAATGGTATGCGGTAAGTTGTGTTGGTCGTCATAAATGCATGGCTCTTTTGATGGTTATTTTTGATACTGGATTCCATAGTGTCCCCTCAATCCTGACTGTTACAACTTAATGGCAGCTTCTTCCCTAGAACTATTGCTTTGTGGAACCAATTCTTAACAGGATGTTTTCCCAATTCCTAGAATCTTGTCCTCTTCAAGTCTAGTGTTAACCACTATCTTTCTTGCATAGCTCCATGACTTTTCTTACACTCATACAGTAACCCTCTACCTGGAGTGGCTCTTGGGCCTTGTATTGGGTGAAAATTTGTATAAATAAAAAAGTTAATCCAGCACTGGTTTATATAGATTTTGCATATTACAGCTAAAATCTATTCTGACAATTTCATTAGCTTTTATTTTTTTACAGTAAGGTACAAGGCCTGATTGCCTCTCAAGGTAGAGGGTTACATTAAGAGGCAGTTTATGTGGATAGGAAAGGAAGATAATGGTTAACTTGAGACTTGAACAAGTTAAGATCAGTGGTTCATGGGGAGCAACTGTTCAAGTGGAATTTACTTATCACAAAAGGAACATGGAGGGAATGCAAGTGGTTTGCTACAATGTGAGTGGCATAGTATGTCCTAGCTGTGAAGATTAGAACTGACAGAACCAAGGAATGTATTTTGTCCAAGCACTTTCCATGGAAATAGCGATAGAGCAGTGAGAGGTTTGCCACATTCAACCTGTGAGGGAGGGTGAAAAATAATTTGTGACACACAAGGACTCAGTGACACTTTTGGACTCTGTCAAGACTGGAAAGTAAGGACTGGGCGGCTCTGGCCCAAATATGACTACAGGTCTCCTGCAAACTAATCACTAACCACAGTTTCTTCATTTTCAATAAAAATTTATATAAGCAAAAATTCGGTTTACCCATGGGATCACCAATAAGCAGTACCCTCGCTTGTCTGTATCTAGAATTTTTAACACATTTAAATATATCATAGCTAAAAACTTCACTTACTTCTTTTCTGATACATACTAATATATCTTCACAATAAAAATCTACTAATCATGACGAAACTTAATAATGTAGAACCTACATATAGTCTTTACTATGAAATTACGTACTTTTTGTACTAGTAACAAGGACAGTTGAGTTCAATATTAGATGCTGTTTTTATGAGTTGTATAAGTTTTTGTTTGTTTTTTTTTGCATGCTTGCATTTCATTTCTTGTTTGCGCGCTCTGGTTTTCTCTTTCTCTTCTCTTCTATTATATTCCTTTTCTTTCATTTCATTTTTTTCACTTGCATCCATTCACTCACCTGTCAACCCACCCTGAACTTCGTGTCCCTTCCCTAACCCTTTTCACCTGCACAACACCATCAAAAAGTGACAAAAAGAACTTGCAATATTTCCTTACTCAAGTGGCATGTTTGTGTCCCCAAATGTCTTGGCCTGTGACTCCCTTCGATTTTCAATTGCAAAATTGCTGATGTCTGTCTTGACATAAACATGAATATTGTTTGTTTCATATGGTCTAATAACCTGTATTTTGATTCTTAGATGTTTTTGAACTGACATCCTTATCCTTTGTGGTTAATATGCAACTGTTTAAAAATACTCTTTGTTATCATTATTAACAAAATGACAGCAAGATATGAGTTTTTGATATTTTATTATTACAATGTGATTACAAAACTGTGTTTCATTTGTCAACTTTAAAATTTCTATTTCCGCTGCATCATCTGAAGAGTCCACAACATAGAGATAGGCTATTTTCTCATCTCTATTTAGTGAACTCTATTCAGTGGACTGTTCTGGTAATATGAGAAAGTGTTTTTTTTAACTGCCATATCCTTGAAGAAGTAGTTGCCATGGCTTTCCACAGCTTTCTTTTACTTTTAATATATATAAACTGCACATTGCCGAGGATACTCTCAGGAGTTCTGCAAAGTAGCAGCTCTTGGGAAGAAGCTGCCTGAATGGAACTTATTTCTTGCTAATGGAATACAAAAGGAATGAGATTTATATCTTTTATTCATATTGTTCTTGGACAAATAATTTGGAGTGGTTTCCTGTTACCTTCTCCTAGACTGGTTGCCAACCATAGCTAGAGAGCCCAGTCTGTCCTATCACACACACACACACACACACACACACACACACACACACACACACACACATATATATATATATATAGAGAGAGAGAGGGCTTTCATACATTTCCCTCACACTTGTTTCCCACTTCCAAACATACACTCTCACTAAAATTTTGTTTTTTATACCTGGAGTTATATTTTCCAATTTCTTTTTGAATTTGTAGGTCTGATGAATTGGATTGTAATTACGATTCCAATGTAATAAATTATAACCATGGAGTGTTAGTGTTTGAGCCTTTTATATTATATACTTACTCTGTCCTGGACATTGAGTTCTACTTGGATTCTATCCTCTTGGGAATTTTATATATATATATATATATATATATATATATATATATATAAAAAGGCTTAAACACTAATATTCCATGGTCATAATTTATTCCATTGGAATTGTAAATACAATTTGTAGGTCTGATGAATTGGATCGTATTTACGATTTCAATGGAATAAATTATGACCATGGAATATTAGTGTTTAAGTCTTTTTATTATATCCTTACTCTGTCCTGGACATTGAGTTCTACCTGGATTCTATCCTCTTGGAATTATTTTTTTATACAAATATATATGTATGTGTATGTATGTATGTATATATATTTATATATTTTGCATATGTATGTGTATATTTACCACTAATATTATCTATATATATATATATATATATATATATATTTTAAGACATTTTTATGTTTATAGATACAAATATTTAAGTAAATACTCTGTTTATAATAAACAGTATTAATAACATTTAATGGCCTGAATGTCTGAGAAAATCAACCTTGCTAACCAAACGATCCTCTGTGGTTCAATTGGTTAAGGCACGTCAGGCTATATAACGGTTCCTTATAGGATACAGGTTCGATTTCTGTTGAAGAACGAATATTTTCTATACAAATTTCTCAGACATTCAGGCCAGTAAATGTTATGAATACTGTTTATTATAAAACAGAGCATTTACTTAAATATTTCTATGTATAAAAGAATGTATAAACATAAAAATATCTTAAAATAATTGTCAGACTTTGTCTATTTCATATATATATATATATATATATATATATATATATATATATATATATATATATATATTTATTGGCCACAAATATTATCAATATCTTTTTATATATATATATATATATATATATATATATGTGTGTGTGTGTGTGTGTGTGCATATATAAATAATACATTGTGGAAACTTGCAGAAATTTAAAAAATGTATTTATGAACACAAAAGGGATCTTATACACAACAATTTATCAAATGCATTAATCATACATAGAAATAAATTCAACCACAAAATTGATCTAGAGAATGCAACACTTATAAAAAGAGAAAGTAACTTACTTAGAAGGAAAATTCTCAAGTTTGCTGCTATTGAATCTTGCTGAAATATAAATTTGCACCCCAGATTTTTTCAATATTTCCATTCCTGAAAGAGTTACTATTTTTCCAAGACAAAATACATGACTATAAATATGTTAAAAAATTAAATGAAAATGTTTAAATTCATAACTGCATGTTGTTTAAAATATATAACATATAAATTAATCGTAAACTAAAATAATTTAATTACTAGTTAAAAAATTTTTTCAAGAACATCACTTACTCACTTTCATTTATTAGAGATTGAATTATGTCACTTTTTGTCCTCCATAGCTGATGAATACTTATGATATTTATGAGTGTTCATACTACTTCTGGCATGAAACACGTCTGTTTACCTTCCCTTCTATGTCATTAATAACAATTGCTATGAATATGTTGTGTATTTTAACACAACACTGAAAATTTCAGTTGCAGTTGTAAAAAAAAAAATCACAAGAGACTGACATATATACAAAAACAATACTTTGTCTGGTGGCAAAAAGCTTCTGGTGGCACCAGGGGTAGCAGTACCACCTTAGCCACTGAAACTGTGTTATCTTCCCTGGTTGTCAGCTGATGAGGGCAGGGTATTGCATGTGCTTTCACATGTTGTATGTAGAGAATTATATATATATATAATCAACCATTTTATTAAGACATACATTGGTTGCACAGAAGGTTCGTTCAAAGAGGAGATTTTACTACCACACTACATCCTTTAGACTTGAGAGTCATAGAAATGATACCAAGCTCGCAGGGGATTGAAGGAAATTAATGACAGAGATTTGTAAATAAAGTAGCGTATCATTAAAAAGGTGAAGGTGGGTAGGGTCTGTAGGAGCTTCTGTACACTATGTCAAGAACAAAAATTGGCTATTGCCATATACCCCTACAAGGATGTACTGCTTAACGAAAGATCAGAGGTACTATCCAAATGTAGGCATTGAAGTAAATATTTATTGTGCATGTATGAACATGGATTTTTTCCTCCCCTTCCGCTTTTCCCTGCTAACTTATTCTGCTTACCTAATGTTTGAGACCTAACATTTGAAACCTAGGTAATAGGATAGTTTGGGTTTTAGTGATTTTAGTTACCTTAGGTAATAGGGTAGTTTGTACTTTAGTGAATATATATATATATATATATATATATATATATATGTGTGTGTGTGTGTGTGTGTGTGTGTGTGTGTGTGTATAGGAGGGGATGTGCTGAGAAGTTCTATGCTCAACCAAATAAGCATTGCCTCCCCAAATTCTGATGATTTGTCATTTTTGCTTTCAGATTTTACTCTCATAGCCAAATCATCTTCTGCTATTGTTTTTGGGACTAACGTAATAAAAAGTATTCCTTTTGAAGCAATTCACACAAGCACACACACATACATGTACACACACACACACACACACACACACACACATTCTACTGTGATGTTCAACCTGGGAGCTACTCGAAGTAGAGGGTTACAGAGTAAGAGGCACAGTTTATGCACATATGTGGGGAAGATAATGGTTAACCCAAGACTTGAACAAGCTAAGATTATCGTGATTGGGAGAACATTCTCTTGGAAGTTGGTTCCACAGAGCAGCAGTTCAAGGAAGGAACATGAATAGAATATGAAAGGAATGAGGGTTGTTTTCTACAATGGGCGTGGCATGGCGGGTCTTAGCCATGAAGGTTAGAACTGGTGGAATTAAGGAATGTCGTTCATCTGAGCACATTCCATTGAAATAGCAATAGAGCAGTGAGTGGTTTGTGAGAAACGAGTTGTAGGGAGGAAAATCATTTGTTACCCACAAAGATGCTTTAGGACTCTATCAAGACTGAAAAGTGAAGACTGTGCAGATCCAGCCTATATATGACAACAGTACTCAGTTTGTTTTGGTTCTTGTAAAGGTAGAGGATAGTACAAGGGGTCAGTTACTTACTCAAGCAGTACAGGGAACTGACCATTTTTCCAACATCTTTAGCAATGGATCATATGTGTGAGCTCCACAAGATGTCTGGGTTTAAGGCCCAATAAGCACTCAAGGTACTGGCCTCCCTGAGGGAACATCTGTGATAGGTGATAGTTCAGCATCTGATTGACAATGATAGGATGAAACTAGTTTGATTTTTAAGGCATTGAATGTAACCTTCCAGTTTTTCCCCTACTGAGATGTTAGAGCTCACTCAGAGGAGAGATCAGTTTGTAATCTCTAGTCATCTATCATTTTGAAGGTGCACCCATATATACCATTGTATCACCATCATAGATATTCACAAATGATCGGAGTATACTCTTAGGCAGATCATTTATGTGAATTAAAATGAGGGTTGGTTCGAAAAGCAGATCCTGGGGGATGCCAGCATTGATTGCTATGATCCCAGAGGACTAGCATTTAACAACTACCCCTGGGGCCTTACCCATTAGGAAGGATCTTATGATTGAGAAGACTCTTTTTTTTAAGGTGTAAGTGCCACTAGGACACAATGGGTTATAGAGTATTGAGAACAAGAGTAAAGAGGCGTGTGTTTGAGGAAAGGATACAGAGAAGGATGGGGAACAAGCTCATGGTATCAGATGTTGATTGACATTACACTTGAATATTTGAAGATTATAGTCATCGGGTAAGCAAGTAAGGGGAAGGGAGTTCCACAGATGGGAAGTGCAAGAGAAGAAGCTGTTTGAGAAGAAGAGACAGTTACATTTAACCGTTTTGACAGTGAAAGGGTGGGACTGAGATGCCAGCTTGGTAGCATGCTTAAATTTATGAAGTCCAGGAACCAGTGAAAGTAACTTGTTGGAACAGTTGCCATGAAAATATTTGTAGAAGAGACAGAAGGAGGCCACAGCACGTCTGTGGGATAGCGATTGTAGACTGAATGCCAGATCAGAACCTATCATCTTGCATATGCTACTTGTTGTTGTATCATACCTATGGACGATAATAGGTATGTCCCCATTCACATAAATACAGTAGTAAATACTGTATGTTGGTCAGCAGTTGGAGATTCATTGTGGAATTCACCTAACTCACTTCTAGCAGATGACTACTTCTTCTACACACTGCTGGCAAACCTTATATCTGTTGTTTGTATTCATTACCAACCTTCGTGTGATATGCTATTCAATAACCTTCCCTAGGTTTTCACCACTTGTTGAATTCAACTCTTAGATGTATCACCTATGTATTTTTTCTGACAATAATTTTGACTTAAAGAATACAGTTTATTTAAAAGAGAATGTAATTTATTATTGTGAAAATGTATAGAAAGTGCACTAACTTCTGAATTCTTTACAGTAAATTTATGTGAAGGATTATACAGCACATGGTGTTTCTTAACAAAACTATTGTTATTGCAGTGTGGGATATTTAAAAAACAATAATGATAGAAAGCTGAATGATGTTGGCTAGATTATATATCTAGATATATGGGGCACCAAAAATTGACACTATTTACATTGGTCAAGGACCTCAAGACGTACAGCGGGAGTACCAGACCATATATGACAGCAATACACTTCCAGTAATTCCCTAGCTTGGGAGCTGGTGCTGCCATCCCTTATGACACACCTTGTAAAAGGGATTTGAAATATCTAATGCTATAGTCCTTGAGATGTATTTGTTGTCTAGTGCCTCACTGATTCTGTGAGTAATGATAGTTAGGACATCAGCAGTAGATTGAAACAAAACTTTTGAGCAGTAGATTGTCAAGACTTTTGATAAGTTTTGAGACTTCCTGGACTATAATAAAAATACATCTGATATTATGCTCAGTGAGAAGGAGGAAGTCAGGAAAGGGGTGGCCTTTGTCAACTAACACTGAATTCAAGGCAAAGATTGATGTGAAAAACTTCACCTTATCTGATGAGGAAGAGATGACCCTGGGGACATTTCTAATAGTGGGCACAGATGCTTTGCCTCTATTCAAAATTTAGTTAGAGATCTTCCAGACCCCTTGGGATCTAATTTGTTTGTTCTCAACCTTGGCTTAGACTATTTACATTATTCAGACTATTGTCCTCATCTTTGTCGCCATATTTATCACAACGTTTCAGCTGTTGTACGCTCCTTCTTCAGGTGGTTGTAATGTCGAACTGAACCCTTTATTTCGCTCACTGGGGTAGACTGTTCTAGTTCCACATGCCATGTCTAATGGATGTCAGTTATCAGTTATCTCCTGTTAATTCCCCTCTCCAAGTTCTCCACCACCTTATAACTGATAACTATAAGTTGTAAGGCGAGCAAAATAAATAGTCATGCCAAAACACAACACACATGGCCTGAAGATTGCATTCTGTTATACCTGACGTACCTATTCTATTATTAATAGACTCTCCCACACATAATAAGTAGTAGTAGTAGTAGCGGTCGCCAGTTCGACTCAGTGGTGTTGAGCGAGTCTGTTGGACATTGTAGTATCATCCATCACAACTAGATTTTCTGCGTCATTAACTCTTATTTCAAGTTCCTAACGTTTTGTACGTCGAACCTAATTTAGGACGACTTATTGAAATACAAGCCTCCACTGTGAAAACTACTCTACAACACATTCAAACATGAAATATACCATCGATGCTCTGTGTTGTCCTCAGTGTCCACTTTTTACATAAGTTTGTTTCTCATTTTGCTTTCTATAACTTGACATTGTTATAGAAGATGTTCTGTTTGGTCTGACATTAATTTCAACTTAATGCAATTTTGATTAAAAGAGAAATAAATTTATTAAGGTAGGGAATGTATAGAAAGTGCACTAACTTCTGAATTCTTTACAGTAAATTTATTTGAAGAATTATACAGCACATGGTGTTTCTTAACAAAACTACTGCTATTGCAGTGTGGGATATTTAAAAACAATAATGATAGAAAGCTGAATAATGTTGGCTAGATTATATATCTAGATATATGGGACACCAAAAATTGATATTTAAAGTTTATGTCTCAGATCATAGAGCATATGATCATTCCCAACAAAACTACTGCTATTACAATGTGGGATATTTAAAAACAATAGTGACAGAAAGCTAGATGTGGTTGGCTAGGTTATCAGACTGCTGTTCAACTGCGATTTGTAACAAGGCAAGAAAAAAAGAGGTTATTGGTTGTTAGATTCAAACTCAGCTACCATACAATAAATATCTACTTTTAACATCATGAGTCAGAATAATAAAATAGGAAGTTTTACTTATTGAATGACTCTCCAATAAAATGATAAACATCTGTTCGCACTATAATGACCAAATAGAAACAAAAATAATTATAAGTTGCTATTTAAAATCACTTATAGTTTGTAAACCTCAATATTTATATAGTGAAGAAAAATATATTGAAAATACCTATAAACTCTTCCAATATCCTAATTATTTCATATTTAATGCAGGTCATAAAGCTCACCAGCTTCATAAAATTAGAAAAGAAATAATATAAATAATAAATATAAATAAAATAGACAAATAATATTACCATTTTGTTTATCTTCTATGCGTTCCATCAGGGTGTTGGCAATCATGGCTCTCCACAGTTTCCTGTTCTTTGTAGCTCTTAATAAATTTTGTCTTTTTGCTATTTCTCCTAAATCCTGTTCTGCCATCCATTTAAACAGCCTCATTCTTCTTCTTCTTCTTCTTCTTCTTCTTCTTCTATGTGCTGTGTCTCTTCATGATATTGATGATCATGGCTCTCCACAGTTTCCTGTCCTTTGTAGCTCTTAATTTTGTCTTTTTGTTATCTCTCCTAAACCCTGTTCTGCCATCCATTTAAACAGCCTCATTCTTCTTCTTCTTCTTCTTCTTCTTCTTCTTCTTCTTCTTCTTCTTCTATGTGCTGTGTCTCTTCAGGACATTGATGATCATGGCTCTCCACAATTTCCTGTCCTTTGTAGCTCTTAATAAATTTTGTCTTTTTGCTATCTCTCCTAAACCCTGTTCTACCATCCATTTACACAAACTTGTTCTTCTATATGCCATGTCCTGAAAGGACATGGATCATCATGGCTCTCAACAATTTCCTGTCCTTTGCAGCTCTTTGTAAATTTTCTCTTTTTGCTATCTTTCATAAACCCTGTTCTGCCATCTATTTATTTACACAAGCCCATTAAGTAGGTTATATGCTGTTTTCCTTCATCAATCTTGCCTTCAATATGTCCTGTGTGTATCAAATTTTCCAAGCCCGCTTCTCATTATGTGCTGCAGAAAGTTTAATCATGTCTTTCTGATTCAAAGTGTCCTTTTTCTGAGAAGCCTTTTGTAGAACTACATTTCTGTCAATTCAAGTCTCTTTTTCATCTGTGAGAAGATTGTCCAGTATTCACTGCCATACATAGGAGGACTGTTACTATGTAACAATTCAGTGCTCTTTTTCTTGTTCTAACAAGATTTTCCTTTTTTCGTAATATTTTGCTCAGCTTTTGGACAGTATCTTTTGCTATCCGAATGCCTCTGATTTTGATGTCACACTTTCTGTCATCTGTTAAAACACTTCCCAGATGTTTTACTAGTTGTACTTGCTTGATTTTGGCATCCTCGTTTTGTAATTTGCATGTTGGGTTGTCCCTTTCACTAACAACCATGCATCATATCTTCTTGCAATTGATGTTTAACCCTTCCTTACTAACTCAACAATTAGAGATTTATTTAATACAAAACAAAATGACAACCTAAAATGTAAAGGAAGAATTTACAGTTTTAACTTTAAAAAATGTCATAAGAAACAAATGGGTTAAACATGTAGGAATTTAAATAAAATATTTATATGAACATGTGGCAAGCATGTTCAGATCAGAAGGATAATTAAACTGACTCAAATGCTTAAAATAAATTATATATTTTTATTTATCTTCTTTAGAGTGATGAGTAAATCCTTTGGTATTCAGCATAGCAAAAAGTTTGTTAATCAGGCAGACATTAGTAACAGTCTGGAGAAAGTTCCAGTAGCTGTATTTTGAATAAGACCACAATAGGGGTAGTATTAATATCAGAAATTAGGTCAATGTCAATCTACTGTGTTTTTCTTGGTCCTTAGTAGGGTGGAAATATCAGTAACATATAGCCTCTTAATTGCTTCTTCATGCATCACGCATGGCTGTTTTCTACGCAGTAGCGTTCTTTTGTTCCATCCTTTTCTGGAGTCCTTTCTGGCCTTGTCTCCTCTGCTATTAGCCCAGAGGTGTTGGGTTTATATCCTTTTGACCAGACTCGAGAATTTGGCGCGAGCATTGGTTTCGGCTAACATCAACAGTCACTTTATGTCAATATTTTGATTGGTCAAATTATTTTATTTTCCTGCGTTTCTTTCTTTTTTTTTTTTTTTGTAACGGAAGTTATGTGTGGAGCCTTTCTGATTTTCGGTATTTTTCAGTCACAGATAATTAGGATCTGCTCCTGTAAATTTCTATTGTTTTGGGGCGGGTTCAGGCTTTTCTTCTTTCTCTTTTTTATTTGAGGCTTGCCTTCTCGTTAATTGAGACAAAAGTATACAGAGAGGGAAAGAGAGAGAGAAGGAAAGAGAGAGAGAGAGAGAGAGAGAGAGAGAGAGAGAAAGAGGGTTTCAAAGGAGAGCGCAACTGCCTTATTTTAATTTGGATTCTTTTTTTTATTTTTGCTTATATATTTTATTTTTATATTTTCATTGGGACTCACTACAAAACAATGGAACATCACCCTAGAATATCCAAACTGTACAGTCTCCTGAAAACCCAGAAAGCAGGCATCCCGATGTGCCTCATTATTTTAGGTTTTGGCAGCGCTAAAATTGGCGAAAGCCATAACAAAAATTTTAACCCCTCACCTTGGAACAATCAGTCTATCACATATAAAACATTCAGGAAACCTATTGAGAAAAACAAATATAGCGGACACATCAGTCAGTTATGTACCATGCGTGATACACGCTTAGGCGATCATGTATCTTTTGATACATGACTGACGAGGCAGATCTTTTTTCCTGCAGTAGGTTGCCATTTCTTTCTGCAGTAGCCCAGTTGCCATCCAAGGCCATAGAACCCGGTCTGCCCTGCTATTTACCTATAGCTGGGGGGAGAAGAATATGATTCATACCTTTCCCAAAGGTATTAGCACCTAAGTGAATGTAATGGATTCCACTGGAATTCGAACTCGGCTCTCCGATTCCTTAATCCAAACAGTCAGTCTAAAGATAAAATCCTAATTTTTTAAAATCATCTGATACAATAAGAAATAGACCTCTCCTACCAATAAATAAACCTCTCCCTATCAATAGCTCATTATCATTCGACCGTAGTCGGGATCATCGATCATTTCTTTAGCTGTATGTGCTATACCAGGTCTGCATACAGTTTTTAATTTAGAGTTACTTTCTCCTAGAGAGATTGCCACCTAAGGCTATAAAACCTAGTCTGTCCTGCTATTTACCCATAACTGGAGATTGGAGAAGAAGAAGAAGGTTCATACCTTTCCCAAGAGTATTAGCACGTAAGTGAATATAATGGATCCGACTGGAATTTGAACTCGGCTCTCCGATTCCTCAAGCAAGACGAGCCGCTATCCATTACTCCACCGTTCCAATAGCTTAATAATAAATAAAATAAAAATAAAAATCCACCGTCTCATCACCAATCAATGCTATTTCACATTTAACAATAATTCTAGTGAACAAAAATTTGATTTTACCAATAGGGTTGCCTCTTAGTGGGTAACAGCCAGGTTCAGTCTTTTCTTCTTCTTTTTATTTGAGGCTTGCCTTCACATTAGTTGAGATAAAAGTATAGAGAAGGAAAGAGAGATATAGAGAGAAAGAGAAAGAAATAAGGATTTTAAAGGAAAGCACAAATAGTTTATTTTAATTTGAATTCTTTTTATTTTTGTTCTTCTTCCTCTTTTCATTTAAGGGCTACTGTCTCATTAGTTGAAATAAAACTAGAGAGAGAAGGAAAGAGAGAAAGAAAGTAATAAGGGTTTCAAAGAAAAGCACAAATATCTTATCTTAATTTGAATTCTTTTTATTTTTGTTCATATATTTTATTTTTATTGGGACTCACTACAAACACTAAAGGAATCTTTTATAAAAGATACATTAAATGCAGTCATCATTCATCTTAATAAGTCTGATTATAATTTTAACTGAAGGAATGCAATTTTAATTAAATGAGAAAGTAATTTATTAAGGCGAACATGTGTTGAAAGTTCATTAATTTTCAATAACAATTGTGACAGAAGGTTGAATAAGGTTGGCTTAGTAATTCTTCTAGATAGGACCGTATGGGTTTGAGTGTTGTTGAATTAGGGATACATGCTGTTTATTCCTGCTAGAAGGTCCGACTACAAGAACATGGCGGACTCAAGTTTAGTCCAACCGAAGGTCTAAAGAAAACAAACAAGCCCATATATATATATATATATATATATATATATATATATATATATATGTCAACAAATATATATATGTCAACAAATATATATATTAAACAACAAATTTACAAGTGACAAGGACATCAATATTTGTGTGTGAACTTAAAGAGTTTGTATTTTGGTGAATGTTTGTACGTACGTGTATGTGTTTATAATGTTCATGGTGTCTCCCACAAATGGGAAGACGTTATCTTCTGCGAGAGCTTACATTGTAGATGTGTTCGCTGAAATGTAGAAATGAAAAAGAGAACGAGACATGAAATCTCCCAGTATTTATAGTGTAGGGAGAGCGTCCCCTAGTGAACAATTAGGGAATTAAGGAGGAGTTAACTCTGACAATTGTATGCTCAAAATTTGAAATGTTAAGTATCTTTAGTGATTAGGTACTTCAATAAGTAAATGGGTAAGGTTTCTTACGGGAACATTTTGTTGTACATGAAATAATGGCGGTGAAGAAGAGTACACGCATAAAATATAAATTGATTTTTACAGAAGATAATTAACCAAAACAAAACCGAATATTGTTAAAAAATAAGGCACCTAACATTATTTGGCAAACAACCTAGGGCGATGAAGTTTAAGATCGCCATCCTTAATTTCTTTCTTCCCTCTGGTGGTGGCGGTGACGGAGATGGTTATGAAGATCCAGAATACTCCTGAAGAGCCGTGAGCAGGATGATTGTGGTTGGTGGACACGACTGGATGATTGTGGTTGGTGGACACGACTGGATGATTGTGGTTGGTGGACACGACTGGATGAGCATGTTGTAGATCCTCTTCATGAGCTAATGGAATTTTCAAAAAACTTTCTCGCTACTTTAAAAGGCAATCAAAAAATTAAAGAAAGAATTAAAAAGGAGTTTTCCAGAAGTTTTCTCAGAAGGTCTAGGTAGATGCACGAAAACAAAAAGTGCATTGTGACACACTATTGGAAAGAAGCAACTGGAGTAACTACTTAGAAAAATTCTATCTTGGGCTACCGTCCGATATTACAGAAGATAATTAAAAAAAAATGTAACACATATTCCAATATTACACTTATTGTAGAATTTTTCCTAGTGACATACAGCAAAAATTTTTCACCATCCACTGTGTTTTGTAGTGAAGAAAGTAAGATCTAGATGTCAAATTCAAATGCTAAGCACTGACTCATTGATTTTGTTAGAAATTAAAAAGACTCAAATTTATAAACTTTGCTTAACACACACGCAAAAGCGAATGCAAATCAAAACTCGTGAAATTTCACATGTTGATGCGAAATGTTTTTCGGCCAATAGAAAACTAGGAAACATTTAAAAACAAAATTCAAATAATCTTCAATTCTCATAAACAAATTTTTTACGGACCTTTTCGCGAACCGACGCAAAGTTTGTTCGTCGTCCAATGGAAAGGCCCGAATCATATCCGCGAGAGAATTTCAAATGACCTTTTCAAGCCCCCACAAACAAAATAAAAGACGGGTAAGTTCGCCTATTACCAGAGATACGGAGACGAGCGTATTAACACGTCCCTTGACAAACGTCAAGCGACACCTTTCTTCCTCATCTCTTTTATACTTGATAAACGAACGGAACATTTTTTACTGAGCGTTTACTTCAAAGACATTCCTACCCTACGATAACGCTCATACATACATACATACATACATACATACATCCACACATACGTCCCTGTCTACGTACACATAAACTCATTCTTCCATGGACTACTAAGAACATTTTGACGACCTTGTATCAACCAAAATACATTCATTTTATTTGTAGATCCCTTTATTTATATGTATATAAATTTCTTGTTTCACTCTAAATTTGATTTTCTTGTTTTATACCCTTCTTATGGTGGGCTATCTAACTAACAAGGCCAAATCAAACTAATCTCTTTCAACACTCATACACTTCACTATAACTGATAACCCACTATAGTTTCTACTTAGAAACAACTCTAGAAAAAATTTAATTTCGTCGTCGGCACCAGCTCGTATCATGGTGAAAAAGTGTACATGTATAAAATAACATATCAATTGATTTTATAGAAGCAAAACCGAATATTGTTAAAAAAATAAGGCACCTAAAATTATTTGGCAAACAACCTAGGGTGATTAAATTTAAGATCGTCATCTTTTCTCTTTATTTCCTTTCTACCCTCTGGTGGTGGTGTGGCAGTGGCGTGGTGGTGGCGGAGATGGCTGTGAAGGTCCAGCCTTACTCCTGAAGAGTCATAATCAGGAGTTACTGACGAGTGTGATTGGTGGTTATGGCTGAACGAGTCTGGCCTTCTTGACAGCACATCGCGGTTCCTCTTCATATTGACGTATGGACTCGAAAGTCTCGGTCCCCCCACCCCCGGACAGTCCTACGCCAGGAAGGACGATTTGCAGTAATTGTTTCCCAGACCTCAGAATCAATGTTGACGTGTGTCGGGGATGTTTTCAACTGATTCTTGAAGCATCGGTCTGGGGCTTCCACGTAGCTTTCTGCCTCTGGCGAGCCCACCAAACAGGATGATACGTGGGAGTCGACTGAGACGCATTCAGGACACGTGACCTGCCCAGCGGAGGCGATGTTGAAGGATGTTAGCCTCGATAAAAATAAAACTACAACTGGATGCAGAATCGGATATCACTATTATCGATGAACAGACATGGAGAAAAATGGATAAACTCAGGTTATTAACTTCTGGAAAAATTGCTCGTGGAGTTACGGGGGAAGAAATTAAACTTTATGGGTGAATTCACTTGCAACAAATAAGGCACCTAACATTATTTGGCAAACAACCTTGGGTAATTAAATTTATGATCGTCATCTTTTCTCTTTATTTCCTTTCTCCCCTCTGGTGGTGGCGTGGTGGTGGCGGAGATGGCTGTGAAGGTCCAGCCTTACTCCTGAAGAGTCATAAGCAGGAGTCACAGAGGAGTGTGGTTGTGAGTTCTACAGAGAGGAGGATACGGTGAGAGTCAAGTGAGACGCATTCAGGACACGTGACCCGCCCAGAAATTGCAACGTTGCAAAAAAGCTGTTGTGTTTGTATTAAAGAATACAGCTAACTATATTTGGATTGCATTATTTGATCTATGAGCCGTTTCAATTAACTCATTCTGCATAGATATTGTTACCTCGACGGCTAATACGGCAACCGAAAAATTAAAGAATTGAAATAGAGTTTCCCCAGAAGTCTTCTCAAAATGTCTAAGTATATGCACAAAAATAAAAGCTGAATTTGAAGTAAAAGAGAATGTAATACTGGTATTTAAACAAAAAATAAGTGTACCTTTTGCGTCATTAGAACCTATTAATAAGGAATTAGACAGACTGGAAAATTAAAAGTTATATCAAAAGTAGACGATCCCGAATGGGCATCAACAACAATTTACGTAAAAAAAAAAAAGGAAATAATAATAAAATCCGATGCTGATTTTTCAACAGGATTAAATAAAAGTTTGAAAAAAATATAACTACCCGTTACCAAGTCCAGAGAAAAATTTTGCCAAATTAAATGATGGTAATTTTTTTTTCTAAGTTGGATCTTTCGAACGCTTACCTACAAGTACAAGTAGATGAAGAGTGCTCAAAACCTATTAACAGTTAACACCCATAAAGGATTATACAAATTTAATCGACTTCCTTTCGGTATAAAGGTAGCACCAGTCATATTCCAACATATTATGGATACGATGCTTCCCGGTTTGGATTGTGCACAAGCATATTTGGATGATGTACTTATAAAAAGCGAGACCCGAAATCAGCATATAGAATTAAAAAAAAGTATCTAAGAGAATTTAAGATTACGGTTTTAATATCAGTGAAGAAAAATGTGAACTGTTTATGACCAGAATTAAATATCTAAGACAAATTATCGATGTGAACGGAATACGACCAGATCCTTCAAGGTCGAGCGCAATAAGGGATATTCCCACCCCAACAAATGTAATAAAGTTACAAGAATTTTTAGGTTTGCTAATCACTATGTATGCATACCAAACATGCATGAATTAAGGGCGCTCTTGAAGAACCTGCTAAAGAAACAAATTAGATGGGATTGGTCAGATGTCAAAATGCTTTCGAAGAGATCAAAAGATCCTAACGTCGAACTTGTCAGTAGCATATTTTGACCCTAAATTAGAGATTGTGCTTGCAGCAGATGCAAGTGATTCGGGTATTGGAGCAGTGATACTGCACAAATATGAGGACGGAACAAATAAACCAATAGCTCATGCTTCAAGATCATTAATAGCAACTGAAAAAAACGACAGCTAGATAGAAAAGATAGTATTAGCCATCATAAATTTATACATGGTAGAGAATTCACACTATAGACAAACTAACGTCCATTATTGTCCATATATGAATCAAAAAAAGGTGTTCCCAGACATACAGCAAATAGACTGCAGTGTTGGGAAATTATCCTATTAAACTGTAATTATAAAATGGTGTTTCTACCATCCAAAAAATTGAGTCATGCGGAAATTCTGCGAATCTCAAGAAGACACCGTAATTGCAGCGATAAGGGCCGAAGACGAAATAAAGAATGCATTATATAATACAGCGAGAGAACTGCCCGTAACATTACAGGAAATAATTAAATCGGAAAAAGACGACTTTATCATGAAAATGAAGAAGTAAGATTTGAAGAAAAAAATAAAAATGGGAATGTTACTGGAAGAAACTGATTTTCATTATGCGATAATGTATTTATGTACACAGAAAGAATTGTAATGCCAGTATCATTGGAAAAACCACATAGGACATCCAGGAATTTCAAGGATGAAATCCTTAATGAGGTGTTATACGTATCGGCCAAGAATGGACAAAGACATTGAAAATTTAGTAAAATCATGCAGAGGTTGCGCTCGGGCAGCGAAATCAATTTCAACCTTGGCCAAAACCCGATATTCCATAGTCCAGAATATACATGAACTTTGCAAGACCATTAAACGGAGCATACTATCTAGTCGTAGTAGATAGTTACACTAACTAGACAGAAATGTTAAAATGTAGAAAACCGACTTCCACGGCAACTATAAACTTTTTACACGAGATTTTTGCAAGATTCGATGTACGCAACACTATCGTCACAGATAACGGCACAGAATTCACGGCGAGTGAATTTATTTTTTTTTTTTTCTGTAAATCATTAACAATAGAACACATTACAACACCTTATCACTCAAGAAGTAATGGACAGGCTGAACTGTTTGACGATACGTTTAAAAGGACACTAAAAAAGTCGGAAGGAGAGGAGGCAGCTGAAGTAATTCTACAACAATTTCTGAGCATTTTCAGAATAACACCAAACCCGAACACCTTGTCTGGAATGTCGCCTGCGGAGTTGATGTTCGCTAGGAAGATCAAGTCCGTATTTAATAAATTATTATCTGGAACTAAGGCGAGAACATCAAGAAACAACAATAATGTAATTAAATATTTCAAACCTGGAGATGAATTGGTTTTTAAAACATACCATCGTGGAAAAGAATTCAGAGAAGACAGCGTTATAAAAAAAAAATGGATTGACCATATATGAATCAAAAAAAGGTGTTCCCAGACATACAGCAAATAGACTGCAGTGTTGGGAAATTATCTTATTAAACTGTAATTATAAAATGGAGTTTCTACCATCCAAAAAATTGAGTCATGCGGAAATTCTTCGAACCACAAGAAATGACGTACACAGTTACAGGGACAAATGTAGGAACATTAGCGAGACCTTAATCAGTTTAAACAAAGATTCACTGATTTAGTAAGTCTACGAAAAGAGGAACCTATGGAAATATTGTATGACATGTTTGACAGGCCCACACCACAAGAAATTATTGAACCAACGATTTATAGTAAGAGAAAAAGAATAGCAACGGAATATTTAAATAATGTAGCAAAAGTGAAGAGATATAGACTCCAGAGAAGTCATCTCAAAAGGGAGGTGTCATATATGAATAAAAAGTGTCACTGCTGATACCGGAATGTGAACGTGAATCTCTAGACAATAGAAATGTCGACCGCCATAACTATAAATAGAGATATAATGCCATTGGGCGGTGGGGAGGTGGGTTACAATTACGTGTTTCACTATTGTGTTAACCTGGATGTTAAAGTCGAGTGTCCTGTGTTTCAAGACGAATTAGTACTTTTCTTAGCAGCTCTACGCAGTTGTGTATTAACTGATAAGTAATCAGTTTTCTCTTTACTTCTTTGTTGTTAATGTATTTTAATTGCGTTTGATAATTAAATACTTTGTTATTTTACATTGAAGTCTTTCTGTTATTACTTGTATTATTTACGTGTGACAGATTACAAAAAACATTTTTTTCAATGACTCTAAGAGCATTTTTTTTTTCATTTTTTGTTTCACTCTTATGTCAAGTTCATCCTATTCTAGAGGTGGCTTCAAACTTTTGAACTGTAGTGAATATTTATAATATTATCAATACCAAAATTGGCTACTCAGAGTTTCATGTAATAACAATCACCAAGTCGGACAAAGAAGTTTGAACCCAGCTTATTAGTAGCGCCATTGGTAAACCAAATTTTTCTTATAGAAATTAGAGATTTTATTAGTAAAAGAAATCGATCCTACATCACGTCAGATACTATCTCTCCTCCCACCAGCAATAGGTTAATTAGTAAGACTTGTATCGCTAAAATCATTATTATCTCCACCCCCACTCAAATTCTTATAATCTAAAAATATTTCTTGCTTTAAATAACTTACAAAAGATTGATAATTCATTAAAAAAACAAATCGTTCAATCTTGAACAAACTCATTTGAGAGAAATACGCACCAGTTTTTGAATAGAACATAAATTCTCAGACAAAAACGACATCAGGCAAATGAACACAAATTAAAACAAGGAAGCCCTAAATATGTGGATTGGTCAAATTACTCGTTGGCTTCTGTGCACGTTGAATCTATTGAAGTGTATTTTGTTGTATTTTTATATATTATTTAATTATTATATAGACTCTAATGGCTCTGAAAGAAAGTTAGTAACAGCAGCAGCAGCAAACCTAAGAGGAAAGTAGGGAGAGCCATAAATGAAATGAAAAAGTAAATAATAGCGAAAAAATTATTAGATTGCATTAGAAATCTACATATATATATATATATATATATGTGTGTGTGTGTGTGTGTGTGCAATTCATTAGATGCATATCGTCTAGTCTGTTTCAGCGACAGAGAGTCAATGTATATATATATATATATATATATATATATATATATATATATATATATATATATATATATATATATATATATATATATATATATATATATATATATATATATATATATATATATATATATATAGTATATTTAGGCAGCAATTAAAGAATATAGACAAGTTTTTAAGTTTTGATATTTTAAGTAAGTTCCTTTCATATACACTAGTTAGTTGTTGCTTTGAAATTTTTCATGCAACAAAAACAGACTATCATTATTGTTTCGTCCGTGTATTAGTTGATATATTGAAAAGTAATTGTCATCTTTGATAATGGCTTATGTAAGCCGAAAGCTTAGAATTGGATTTAAACATGTATCAATATGGTGATTTCCTTTCGTCTTTCAATGATAATGTTATTAAGCTTATCAGACAATATGAAAGGAATTTACTTAAAATAAATAGACAAAACTTGTCTATATTATTTAATGAAACATGCATTAATGATATATATATATATATATATATATATATATATATATATATATAGACACCCTGACCCTAACTTGACTTTTTCCGAAAGTAACTAATATGTTGATACAATATGTTAACGCTTTCGCCCCTTATTGAAATAATTGCTTCAGACGTTTCCATAGTAATTAATTTTCTGCATAAATTTCAAGATTAGTTATTCCAAAAATTTCGCTTCAGGATAAAACAGAGCTTGGTACATTAATTCAATTTAATTCTAATAATTTTATTGAAGTTTTTTGGCTCCTGTTTTTGAAACATGAGAACTCTTATGTAGCGAAGGAATCATATTTTTAAAAGATAATTATATATATATATATATATATATATATATATATATATATATATATATATATAATCTTAATGATGTGGTTGTCATGAGGTCATGTGCCAAAGTTATTTTCCACACAAGTTTTTAACTTCCTATTGTACAGTTGGTTTCAAGTTCACTATATAAGGCTTTAAGAACGTCACAAAAATGGATCTCCTGTAGGATGATAAATGGTTTCCAAATTCTTATGTTGAATAGAATCCTGTTACATTTGAAAGATGAAACAATTGAAAATACATAGTAAAATAAACTCTGCGAGAGCACCTCTTTGTGACAGCTCGGTCTCACATTGTCTGCTGACCTGAGATGGGACACTTACATTGAGTCAATAGCTTCGTTCACCGCAAGAAAAGTTGGCTCCCTGTGCCATGCCAGGAAATTTTTCTCGCTGGAGTCAATCCTTCAAATTTACAAATCAACCTTGCATCGAGTATTGCTGCCATATATGGTCTGGAGCTCCTTCTGTTTGTCTCAAGGTCCTTGATAAAATCCAAAGACGGATATGCAATGTAATTGGCCCTGGTCTGGCATCTCGTCTGCAGTCGTTGCCTCCCTCTGTCTTTTTCACAAATACTTTCACGGTAACTGCTCTGAGGAGCTGCTTTCATTGGTTCCCAGACTTCATGAATTTAAGCGCTCAACAAGGCTGGCATCTCGCTCTCACCCTTTCACTGTTAAAACTGTTAAATTTAGCCATCTCTACTCCAATAGCTTCATGTCTCGCACTTCCCGCCTGTGGAACTCCCTCTCCTCTTCCTGTTTCCCTGATAGCTATAATCTCCAACTATTCAAATGTAATGTCAATCGACGTCTCCAGATGCCCTGATCTATCCCCTATCCTTCTCTTCATCCTTTCCTCTATCACTCCTCTTTTCTCTCGCCCCAACTCCCTGTAACCCCTTGCGTGCTAGTGGCTTCCCACCTTGCTTGGGGTGAAACGCTTAAAAAAAAAAATCATTGTGAAATGGAATTATGAAACAAAAACTACATCACAACTTGATCAGAATACCCTGTGGTCATGGTTTTCTGACAGTGATGGATTGCCTTTGTCTAAGTTTTGGACATAAGACCAAAATGGTACAAAGTTGGCAGAGGGCTGCAGGAATTTTGAAGCATTGATACACTATCCACACACAGATTCAATAGACAGGCTAAGACTGTACATGGCAAGATGTTACGCCAATGAGCGAGCATGTGTTTGTCTGAAGTTCTTTCCCTGATTGTCTCCTAGAATAAATGCTACCATCTCAGTCTCTCAGTATTTGTCTATATTTCTGAGATGAGGTAATATATACACTATTTACATTGTTCGGACTATCATCCTCATCTTTGTGCCGTATTTATCATAACGTTTCAGCAGTTGTATGATTCGGCCTTCTTCAGTATCTGTCTATATTTCTGAGATGAGGTATTATGTACACTATTTACATTATACGGACTACTGTCCTCATCTTTGTCACCATATTTATCACAATGTTTCAGTCGTTGTATGCTCTGGCCTTCTTCAGTATCTGTCTTTATTTCTGAGACGAGGTATTATGTACACTATTTACTTTGTTCATACTATCATCCTCATCTTTGTTGCCATATTTATTACAACATTTCAACCCTTTATTTCTCTCACTGGGGTAGACTGTTCTAATTCCATGTGCCATGTTTAATGGATATCAGTTATTAGTTATCTCCTGTTAATTTCCCTCTGAAAGTTCTCCACCGCCTTAACCAGGTATTGAACTCACAGTCTTTGGGTCCTGTTTCTGGATCTAACTAACACCTTTATCCACTGTGCCATGTGTCCCTGATGTGTCAGTGGATAAAGGTGTTAGTTAGATCCAAGGGGAATTAACAGGAGATAACTGACATCCATTAGACATGGCACATGGAACTAGAACAGTCTACCCCAGCAAGAGAAATAAAGGGTTCAGTTCGACATTCCAACCACCTGAAGAAAGCTGGAGCATACAATGGCCGAAACGTTGTGATAAATATGGCAACAAAGATGAGGATGATAGTCCGAACAATGTAGTGTATTTATGAATAAAAATGACAATAGGAAAACTGGTAATTGCTGACGCGTTTCGTCCAATGTGGACTTTATCAAGGCAAAATACGAAAATGAAATTAATTGAATAAAGTAACTAATAAAAACAAAAACAGAATGTACCTAGCAACTGGAATGTAGAGAAACGCTATTTTCATATATTTAACTGAAAAATAACGTCAGTATTTGTCACGTGTGGAGAATATTGTCATTATATCTGTGTTGATGTATTCAACCATTTTCTTTTGATTTTATGAATCTGTTGTGTACATTTGTTTGTAAGAGCAGTAATTTTGTTAAGAAAGGTGAAATGGGGAAAAAACCTGGGCGTAGATTAATATTTGGGTAATTTTCTATGGCGGCACTCTCCAGAATTTTCCTTCTGAGTGAGTTATTTTTAAAATCAAAATTATGGTTGAATTTATTTCTATGTATGACTATTGCATTAGCTAAGTTGTTTTTTGTGAGGTCTCTTTTGTGCTCATAAATGCGTTTTTTCAAACTTCTACTTGTTTCTCCAATATATTGGGAGGAGCAGTTTTGGCAATTTATTTTATAAATGCCTGCTTCAGAAATATTATTGCTATTAGTGTCTGAAGATCTTAATATATCCATAATGGTTTTGGAAGTGTTTGTAACTATTCTAACATTATTAAGATGGGAGAGGTTATTCTGGATAGTGGACGTGACAGAGTTGGTTGGTAGTATTATGTATCTGTTTTCATGTAATTTATTATTGCGGATTGTGTTATTAGTTTTGTTTCGTTTGTATATTTTGTATGCCTTTCTTCTTGCGTTGTGGATGAAATGATATGGATATTGTAGGTTTTTGAATGTGTTTTCTATGTATGTTTCTTCTTTAAATAAATATTGGGGACTATGTAGTGTATCTTGTGTAATAAAATGAATAAGAAAAATAAATAATGTTTTGGTGATAATATTTATGAAGTGGCATTGGAATCTGAGAGGTTGAAGCCAGTGACAGTATAGAAGACAACATTTTTAAAATAATAAATTTAATTGTGAATGAAATTTCATTTTTCAAAAAACTCCAATACAAAACCCCAAATTCTAAAACAAAACCAAAAATGTAATTTTCATATAATTATGATTACTAACAGATTATGAATAAATAATTTTGCAAATAAACAATTTAATAAATAAATAGTATTTAACATTTTTGTTGTCAGTTCTTGAGAGAAAAAACTAAATTTAGTTTCACATGTTTGGGTTTTAGTAAAATTCTAAAAATATACTTTTTTTTAAACTATAAATTTACCAAAAGTATATATGGTAATAAAAGTGTCAAGAAAAAAAAATTATTTTTTGTTTAGTTTTGTTTTCCATATCCTAATTTAAACTGATAATATCATAAATATTATCATAAATCATTAATCATAAAAATTAAACATAAAATTAATTCTAACGTCATACTACCTTTTTTGACCCACAAGAAGCTTAGATGCTAGAACATTTTCGTTGTTGGTAGTGTTATAGGTTCCACTTCTATTTTAGATGAAAAATTGATTGACTGACTGATTTGTTTTAGTTTTTTTTTTTTATAGTTTATCAACCCTTTGTGAATCATTTAAAGTCAAAATATATTTTTTATTGTAATTATTTTTTTGAAGTGAATATGCAATAATATTTTTTGGAGGACAATAAGGATTTATCTAAATACAAGTCCTACACACAGCTTAGGAGATGGATTTATACACTAATTTATAAAGATTTACTAAATTATTAAAATATGTGAATCAACTATAAAGAAATCCTTATTATTTATCATTTTATAAAGTTTGAATCAATTGGCAATTAGCCAATGTTTTGCTAACTATTCCAATAAATAATATCTAAATAAATAAATGGCAAGTTCTGTCTGGCTGTCTGTGTGAATGAAATCTCTATAACTCAGGCCACATTTGCTCCACATTGACATAGCTTTTTGGAATCAGGATGACGCAAGGATTTTAGAAAGTTTGAATTGATTGGCAATTAGCTGATATTTTGCCAACCATTCCAATAAACATTCTAATAAATAAATAGTGTTTATTATTTATGTTGTAAATTCTCAAGAACAATAAAAAAAAATGTATGAATTCACTTTAATAATGTTTTAGATTTTATTCCAATTCTAATCATCACTTTTTAAAACCATAAACATTGGCGTTGAATGAAAGTAGTTAAAATAATAGTGGCATCAAGGGAAAAACATCATTTTGACACTCTGTCTTAATGCGGGTATGTTTCTCCATGTTTGCCTATAATTTTTAGGGTGACCTTCAAGAAATGCTTCAAAATATTTTGTAAATATTGAAACATGGTTGATAAACATAATTACAGAATAGGTAACCAATGAGTGAACTTAATTGGGTTATAACATCATTCTTAGTAAGTAATGTCATTCGCACCCAGAAAATGCAATCAGTATGGTCAGTCAGCTAGTGCAGGGTGGGGAATTTTGCCATACTTAGGCAACTGAAAGTAGAAATGGCTACATGTGATGCGACAGAAGAAAATACATCATCTAACCACATCCAAAGGGGACTCAGCCATTGTTATCAACATCTGCAATAAAAGCTTGTTGAATATCACAGTGAATGGTTCTGCAAGGAAATTATAATGATAGCCTATCTATCCAAAAATATGCATATGCAAATGGACAGATAAACAAACAGATAAATTTGAACAGACTCTGATAGATTTATAGATAAATAAATCATTAGCAATGCATTTCCATTACACATATAATAGCCCTATTCTATCAATAATGCTTGCTTTCATTCCTGACCACTAACAATTCATTTCTTCCTCATTTTTAATGTATTCCTATAGTAAAATCATTAGCAATGCATTTCTATTATACATATAATAGCCCTATTCTATCAGTAATGCTTGCCTTCATTGCTGACCACTGACAATCCCTTTCTTCCTCATTTTTAATGCATTCCTATAGTAAAATCATTAACAATGCATTTCCATTATACATATAATAGACCTATTCTATCAATAATGCTTGCCTTCATTGCTGACCACTGACAATCCCTTTCTTCCTCATTTTTAATGCATTCCTATAGTAAAATCATTAACAATACATTTCCATTATACATATAATAGCCCTATTCTATCAATAATGCTTGCCTTCATTCCTGACCACTGACAATCCCTTTCTTCCTCATTTTTAATGCATTCCTATAGTAAAATCATTAACAATACATTTCCATTATACATATAATAGCCCTATTCTATCAATAATGCTTGCCTTCATTCCTGACCACTGCCAATCCCTTTCTTCCTCATTTTCAATACATTCCTATAGTAAAGTCATTAACAATGCATTTCCATTATACATATAATACCCCTATTCTATCAGTAATGCTTGCCTTCATTGCTGACCACTGACAATCCCTTTCTTCCTCATTTTTAATGCATTCCTATAGTAAAATCATTAACAATGCATTTCGATTATACATATAATAGCCCTATTCTATCAATAATGCTTGCCTTCATTCCTGACCACTGACAATCCCTTTCTTCCTCATTTTCAATACATTCCTATAGTAAAATCATTAACAATGCATTTCGATTATACATATAATAGCCCCTATTCTATCAGTAACGCTTGCCTTCATTGCTGACCACTGACAATCCCTTTCTTCCTCATTTCAATGCATTCCTATAGTAAAATCATTAACAATGCATTTCCATTATAGATATAATAGCCTATTCTATCAGTGATGCTTGCCTTCATTCCTGACCACTGACAATCCCTTTCTTCCTCATTTTCAATGCATTCCTATAGTAAAATCATTAGCAATGCATTTCCATTATACATATATATAAGAGTTCTTTTTATTCTATCAGTGATGCTTTCCTATTTTCATTTTCCACACACACTGACAATATATATATATTATTCCTTATATTTATATATATATATCCTATAGAACAAATCAAAGAATAACAGAGAGAATTTATGAATACAGTTCAACTGGAATATTTAATAAAGAATAAAAGAGTTCTAAAAATATTTTTTCTTAAAATCTAAGTAAAAGACAGTTTTTTTTTTCTTAACACTCCAGATTTTTTCCTATTTTTCATAGAGTTATAGTTTTTTGACTTCAAATATAAGTTTATTCTCCACACACACACATAAATATATATATATATATATATATATATATATACTTTTTATCAAATAAAATATATATATACAACTGTTTTAGAATAAAAAAAAAAAAGAATAACAGAGAATTTTCATAATGAATACAGTTCAACTGGAGAATTTGGAATTATAATGAATAAAAATTTGAAAGTTCATACTAAAAATATTCTAAGTCCAAAAAGGACATTTTCAAAGCTAAAATCTAAAGACAAGGTTAAGAAATTCATTGTTTTAATGTAATGCAATCCTGGAAAGATATTTTATCACTATTTTTAAATAGAGTTTTCAAAGTTAAAGATCATAAAGAAATATTAACTTCAAATGAGGAGAATTTGGAATTCTATATGTTTATCATTGAGTTTTTCACACTATCAGTCATAATTTGTTGGACATTTTCTAAAGATATAAAGACAATATAGGAGAATTTGAATTATATAGTGGCTAAGGTTAGTTAAGTCCTTGAGAGGACATTTTCAAAGTGGATCCCAAGGTTAAGAAATGGATTGTCTGAGGAGAATTTGAATTATATATGTTGCTATCCATTTTCATCAAATAAAAATGCAATCCAAAAGGAAACAAACAGAAAACTGTTTTAAGTAATAAAAGGAATAAAATTTTTTATCCATTGGAAAGTTCATCTTCACACTATCAGTTACTCTTAAGTCCAATGGGAGAGGACATTTTCAAAGCTAAAGATCATAAAGACAAGGTTAAGAAATTCATTGTCTGAGGAGAATTTGGAATTATATATGTTGCTATCCATTGGAAAGTTCATCTTCACACTATCAGTTACTCTTAAGTCCAATGTGAGAAGACATTTTCAAGGCTAAAGATCATAAAGACAAGGTTAAGAAATTCATTGTCTGAGGAGAATTTGGAATTATATATGTTGCTATCCATTGGAAAGTTCATCTTCACACTATCAGTTACTCTTAAGTCCAATGGGAGAGGACATTTTCAAAGCTAAAGATCATAAAGACAAGGTTAAGAAATTCATTGTCTGAGGAGAATTTGGAATTATATATGTTGCTATCCATTGAAAGTTCATCTTCACACTATCAGTTACTCTGAAGTCCAATGGGAGAAGACATTTTCAAAGCTAAAGATCATAAAGACAAGATTAAGAAATTCATTGTCTGAGGAGAATTTGGAATTATATATGTTGCTATCCATTGGAAAGTTCATCTTCACACTATCAGTTACTCTGAAGTCCAATGAGAAGACATTTTCAAGGCTAAAGATCATAAAGACAAGGTTAAGAAATTCATTGTCTGAGGAGAATTTGGAATTATATATGTTGCTATCCATTGGAAAGTTCATCTTCACACTATCAGTTACTCTTAAGTCCAATGGGAGAGGACATTTTCAAAGCTAAAGATCATAAAGACAAGGTTAAGAAATTCATTGTCTGAGGAGAATTTGGAATTATATATTTTGCTATCCATTGGAAAGTTCATCTTCACACTATCAGTTACTCTTAAGTCCAATGGGAGAGGACATTTTCAAAGCTAAAGATCATAAAGACAAGGTTAAGAAATTCATTGTCTGAGGAGAATTTGGAATTATATATGTTGCTATCCATTGGAAAGTTCATCTTCACACTATCAGTTACTCTGAAGTCCAATGGGAGAAGACATTTTCAAAGCTAAAGATCATAAAGACAAGGTTAAGAAATTCATTGTGTGAGGAGAATTTGGAATTATATATGTTGCTATCCATTGGAAAGTTCATCTTCACACTATCAGTTACTCTTAAGTCCAATGTGAGAAGACATTTTCAAGGCTAAAGATCATAAAGACAAGGTTAAGAAATTCATTGTCTGAGGAGAATTTGGAATTATATATGTTGCTATCCATTGGAAAGTTCATCTTCACTCTATCAGTTACTCTTAAGTCCAATGGGAGAGGACATTTTCAAAGCTAAAGATCATAAAGACAAGGTTAAGAAATTCATTGTCTGAAGAGAATTTGGAATTATATATGTTGCTATCCATTGTGGGAAAGGAATTGTTAGATGAATTGGATACAGAAACAATTATTGACAGATTTGAACAATCATCTTGTGAACACAAACGTTTGCTCTTACTATAGTGGACTACATGCAATGATCTATTCTAATTTTGAACTATCTGTTAATATGTCAATTGTGCAGTAAAGTATTTAAAAATATCAACAAATTATTTTAAATTAACAAAATATAAACACAAAATTCAATTATAACACTTTGTATTTACTTTTGGTATTGACTGTCATTAATATGTACAGTACATGGACACTAATTAATCAGTTGAATTAGCCTGATGTAATCATATGTTCTATGCTGAGTTTTTTTTTTTGCACTTCTCATTTGTGGGACTCTCTTCTAATGCAATGTCATTTGTTATCTACTGTGATCCTGATTACTTTTCTGTTATTCTCGTAATGTTTCTGTTTTCTAATTCTTTAATATCCAGTAACTCCTTTTGTCTTAGTGGCTTTACTGCCTTGCTTGGGATGAATCTGTTTAAAATATATACCATATATACTTGCATATCATGTGACTTTTGAGGCTAATTTTAAGGGTGTTTGCATCATACACAAGATATAAAAATAGCATATGTATTTCTGGCCCTGGTTACTCCACTGAACAAACTTGATATCCATTTACTGTAGTCAAAAAGTACAGCTATATTTAAAATAAACATGATTTTGAGAAAACTGATGGTTTATTTAACTGCATCCAATAATAATGCATGTAATATGCACATATTAGTATCATAAAAAATACATAACAAATATGCATCTTTTCCATTGTTTATGTTTATAAGGTGTTTAACTGTTTCTCATTCGGTTGTTAATGGCTGTACATGTTAACACAATGAGTATAGCATTACTAACGATACTTTTATCATTCTCTTTTACTTTTTGAACTTATTTAACTAGAAGATGGTATAATGTGATAGAGGAAAAAAGGTTAGTCTATTGTAATTTGGTCTTTCAAAAAAAGATACACACATGATACAGGATATACGTGATAAAATCATTTTTTATAAGTGAAAATTTGAGAGTCGCATGATACATAAGATCAGGTGTTATGCAAATATATATATATATATATATAATTTCTGCTACCATCACCAGGGGAGAGAAAGATGATAATATGGGAGAGGGTGACAATCCTGATGATTGGATGAGCAGGTACCGACAACAACATATATATATATATATATATATATATATATATATATATATATATATATATACATGGTTGGTTGGATAGATGTGAGTTTTGACACTGGGTTTCACGCTTTAGCAACGTCAGACAAACTGATTACTTTTCACACCAAATTTTTAAAACATTAATCAGTTTGTCTGATATCGCTAAAGCGTGAAACCCAGGGTCACAAACTCACATCTATCCAACCAAATATGTTAGCTCTATCTCTGATATTGAGTAGCTTTCTAATAAGTCTGCATATAATATATAAATAGTTATACATATATATATTTATTTATATACACTTTTCACATATATATATATATACATATATATATATATATATATATATATATATATATATATATATATATATATATATATATATATATATATATATATATATTATATATACATATATATATATATATATATATATATATATACATATATACATATATATATATATATATATATATATATATATATATATATATATATATATATATATATATATATATATATATATATATATATATATATATATATATATATATATATATATATATATATATATATATATATATATATATATATATATATATATATATATATATATATATATATATATATATATATATATATATATATATATATATATATATATATATATATATATATATATATATATATATATATATATATATATATATATATATATATATATATATATATATATATATATATATATATATATATATATATATATATATATATATATATATATATATATATATATATATATATATATATATATATATATATATATATATATATATTCTGTCTCTTGGCTGTTATGGGCATAATATGTGTATGCAATTTTTCCCCTACTTAATCAGCTTCAGCCATCAAGATGTCTGTAATGATTTGTGTTTTCCATGTTGGCTTTCATTGGCACACTCCTCCATCCACACTTCAGATGAGGCGCATCATCAGTTATTGGTTTTCATCCATCAATATTAGTTCAATAATGTCATATCTTTCACGGACACTCGTCGCAGATACCTGGTTGCTTGCCATGAAAGCCTCATTAATTCTGTCCTTACTGTTATTGCAAATTTGAACAACTCAGAATGCCAATTGTCTTGCATCTCACATCATACATTTCATGTCAATTCTTCCAATGATATAGTTCACTATTTTTATTGAAGTAAGTAGCACACTGACTTTTACTTCTTTTTTTTTTTTAACCAACTCACCTCAAGGAAGGTGATAATGCCACTAAGATTCAAGGGACTACTGGGAGTGAAAGAGAATGAAAATACTTTAGAAGGAACTGGAAACCCAATGCTAAACAAGAAAACAAGGAATAAACCTCTACTCCTATTCAAAAAACATATCTACTCCTACTGAAGGAAGAAATTTATTGTTTATTTTTTTTAACGGCATATCAACCTCAATGGGTTATTTAATGCTGACAACATTTTTAGGATAAATTCATATGAATAGAATATGTATTCTTTGGTTTAGATTGGTTTGGTTTATTTTGTTTTACGGCATATCAACCTCAATGGGTTATTTAATGCCAACAACATTTTTAGGATAGATCCGCATGAATAGAATATGTATTCTTTGGTTTAGATTGGTTTGGTTTATTTTGTTTTACGGCATATCAACCTCAATGGGTTATTTAATGCTGACTAGATTTTTATTACTGGTAATATCTTTATTTTAAAAATATTTCTGGTAATATTTTTTCCAAAAATGTATTGCTGGTAATATTTATTTTTTCAAAAATATATTATTGCTTGTAATATTTTTTCCAAAAATTATTGCTGGTAATAATTTTTTCTTCAAAAATTTATTGCTTGCAAAAATTTCTTACAAAAATGTATTGATTGTATTAAAACCTATTTTTACACATTTTGGCTCCAGTTTGGGGGTTAACTATTTGCCCATAGCTGGGACTCTAACAAGTGCTACCATCCCGGGTCAGGGTGAACCTGAGAACACCAGCAATTAAGAGGTTGT